>JAPYZJ010001115.1:0-46466 GCA_030522765.1 Ophioninae sp. B BG-2022a | reverse complement strand
TAATACAGATATTTTATTTTGCAATACACGTGAAGTTCGAAGTTTGAAGAAATAAAATTTGATCTATTCTTGATTTTTTACAACTTCAACTATTTTTTTTCTCATTAACTCATTTCTCATTTAACATTGAATTTTAAGCATTTAATAACGGTGACATAATACAGATATTTTATTTTGCAATACACGTGAAATTTGAAGTTTGAAGCAATAAAATTTGAACTATTCTTGATTTTTCACAACTTCAACTTTTTTTTTCTCATTAACTCATTTCTCATTTAACATTGAATTTTACATTTAACATTGAATTTTTTCTCATTAACTCATTTCTCATTTAACATTGAATTTTAAGCATTTAATAACGGTGAAATAACTTTAATAGTACTAGAATTTCAAAAACACACACTTCTGAAATGAGATTCCTGATAATTCATTGAAATTTCTCTAGAAGAAAAATCAGAGTTATATTGAAAAACAATACACAAAAAATACAGAACATAAAAATATAAAACAATAATCGGTACAAGAATTGATGAAGAAAAAATAAAAAAATAAACAAATAAACACAAAGAACATAACAAGAATTCATAAATATTCGCTTTCCCAATGATTTATTGCTAGACTTTGATAATATTTTTAACAATATTTAAAAAGAATATTTACACTATGCAATTACATTTTTCTTCGTCAATGTTCAATGCCATTTCGATTTTATCTGACCTTGCCAGTCGCCCATTTTCACCAAGGACTTGATTATTTTTTGGGGTCATTCAATGCCACCGAAAGTTCATAAAAACGAATATTCTCCACGGTTCTCATTTTACGCGTACACACACAACGAATGTAATCGTTGCGACGTGACCCAGAGGCCACACTTCAAGCACTTTGGGTATGTATTCTCCCATTGGAGGAGGGAATAAGAATCACGGTTTTAGCTTCATCAGGATCGAGTCGCACGGTTGCGTAACGCACACAAAGTCACAGATCGGCCATTAGTGAGAGAGGCTGCCGTTAATTGGAAACGAACGTTGCCCGCTCCGTCGTTCGTTTTGAATTTACCGAGGGGGAGTAAAGTTTACGTTCATCTTTGTACACACATATATACACTTATTGTGTGGGAAGAGATTTCACGAACGTTCGTCGTTAACAGGTAGCAGCTGGGTGGGCGTGATGCATCAATGGGAAAGGACCATTGATGTAGGGGGAAATTTGAGAAAGAAGAGAAAGAGCAAACGAAAAAAAAAAAGAAAAGGAACATTTCTTTCGCTGTTGGGATCAAAGGTTAGGATTCTTCAAGAGAGAAACGAGAACCGAAGAAATCGTGAAGAGTTCCCTTCTCGGTATTTTCAGCTTTGTTCTTATGCGGAACTTTTTTTTTACTGAAATGACAACGAAAAGTCCAAAATTCAGCTCGGCGGTATTTTAGTTTACACTTTTGAAAAATCGAGCTTTTAAATTAGAAATTCTTCGAAATACGACTTCAAAAAGAAATCCCGAAATTTACAATATTTACAAAACGCAGAAGCTTCTCAGGAAGCTAGAGATGCTCTTCAGGAAAAACGACATTCAGCAATTAATTATTTCAGTCTCACATTGACGATGATGACTTTGAAGTTTGCCATCGTTGGAGTGCAACGATTTGTTCTTTATTTAACCTTTTAATAATTATTAAAAAACCATACATTCCAGAATAGTCACGAATCACTGAAGAAAAATTTCTCAAAACAGTTGCGTAATTATCGTACCTCAAATATGTTAAAAAAAATTCGAAAAATAAAAAAATCATTTTTGTAGCATACGATCGATGAAAACTTCAACCTCATACTTTTCATTCACATATTAAAACTGCCATAACATATTCACTTTTTATTTGTTTCTACACAAATATTCTGGTATGAATTCTTGAAACGTGAATACAAAAAATAATCAAAAATACTGACGTCAACACTTATCTATTTTTTATCATTCTCGAAAAAAAAATGATTGGAATTTAGGTATAAAAATTTCAATTTACCCCGAAAGAAAAAAAACGAGACTGAGGGGAGTGAACTTTCTTCGTCCCTTACTGGATATTCAGGCTTTTTTCTTCTCGCATGGAAAGTGGATTCGATAGGAAAAGATAGGTCAAGAGTGGGCCTCCTCCCACGCTTCCGTCCTTAATCGATGCTACACTCGAGTTATCGTTCGTCCATAATTCGTCTCGTGGAGAGGAAAAACTTAAGAGGTGTTCGAAACAGCCAGAGTCTTAACTCGCGCCCTTATCGATGTGAGAAAAGTACTCGTAACGCGTGGGTGTACGAGGCCCAAAAGGGACCGACGGTTGGTAAACGCTTCGCTAGAGTAGAGTAGAGGCAATGGGCCACGCGATTGCACTTACTTGGTATGCCGTAAAGCATACGCCTGTACTCGTGTCGCTGGCACACCGTTGGCCCGTGACTTACGTACAATGACCAACGCCGCGCTCCTGCTCGATTATCTCAGGAATGCAATTATGCCCTGACGGCGTTATACGTCCACGGGAACTTCTACGTCCGATTGGACTCGTCCTTTGTCCTCGTTATCTTTTTCCAATTGATAGGAGGATGCGCTCATTTTTTAATTATTTAATATAAGGTACCCGACACATGTTTATTTAATCATTTATTCAATAATCAACGCATTAATAATAATTTTGGTGCAGAAAATAATGTTCGCTGTGAATTATAACCTTTTTTTGAAAAAGCGTGTTCTGGGCCTTATTCAGACCACTGCTCCTAATAAGGCCATACCCGTTGTAATTTCGTAAAAAAAATTAAAAGTAATATATAATCTTCAAATGTAAACTTAAATTTTTATATATTTTTTATTTATATTTTATTTTTATTTATAATTTTATTTATTTTTAAGTACTACAAGAAAACTATAAATGTTGAAATCAAACAAAAATGTTTATTTAATTACTTATTAAATAATCAACGCATTAATAATAATCAGAAAATAATGTTCGCTGTGAATTATAACCTTTTTTTGAAAAAGCGTCTTCTGGGCCTTATTCAGACCACTGCTCCTAATAAGGCCATACCCGTTGTAACTTCGAACAAAAAAAATTAAAAATAATATATAATCTTGAATTTAAAACTTAAATTTTAACAGCATGTTACAGTGTTTATAGACCACTACATATAAATAGAATAAAGATTCACTCTTTTCGCCCATTAAAGTCATAAACTTGTGATAAATTTACGTCGAAACGGTTGTGCGATATTCACAACGTAAATCAGTTGAACAATATAGAGTCTTTAGAAATCAATCAATTTTTAGAAATCACGAGAAGTTATCGAAATCGAGCAATCAATTTTACATTCGTAAAATGCAAAATGCACCGTACTAAAATATCGATGCCGTAAAATAATTAATAACCCCAAGAGGGTAAGAAAATACCTAATCTAATGAATAAGTAACGAATAAACGCGTTATATCAATAATCAATAATCGCGTTTAAATCGAGAATACCAATCGAGCTTTGCGATTAGACTTTGACAGGAATTTTTACGATAAATATACCTATAAAATGCACCCCCTCCCGAATCACTTGAAACCTGATATTTGTCTCACGTTTTCCGGCACTTTAAACTTATCACTACTATTTTACACGCTCTTTTTTTAATCAGTCCTTGGGTGTTTCGTACTGCATAGCCATGAGGTATCAGACTACGAAGAGGAGATAGGTCGTGATAGGGACTGCGCAATGTGTTGTACGATCCTCATACGCGCCCTCTCGTTTGCTCCTTGATGATCGATATATCAGCCCCCACGACCTATGAAATCCAGTCATTGAATATTTATACGTTTAATACGTTTTGTACAACGTGTGTATTCTCGCCCCATTACCAGAAAATTATCGATTGAGGAGGCGAACGTGAGAGAGGGTGAGAGAGACAGACAGTGAGAAAGATTGAGGAAAAGGGGGAGGGGGAGGAGATGGAATACTCTTCGACTGTACGGTGAGGGTTTTAACGCTCGGAGACGACGGCAGAGAGGAGATCGTTGGCGAATTATATTGCCGGTAAATGTTCGAACACACGAGCTAAGCGATATCGAGATACACTCGAGTGTGAGAGTTGGCTGTTGCTTTACGATCTGAACCTCGGGTGACAAGAAAGAGCTTTATTTCTCTCTCTCTCTTTCTCTCTCTCTCTCTCTTAAATTAATAAGTTAAATTAATAAGAAATAAATTAATGAAATAAATAGAATAATAGAACAATAAAAGGAGAAAAAAGAAATAAATATGTATGAATAGAAACATTAATATTAATGTATGTAAGCACTTGGTCGAGTCGAGGACTATCACCATTTCTTAAGTTGCATCATTACTGTTTAGGTTATTTTCTGTTTTTAATTATTGTATTCTTTTTCTACTCTAAGTATGATATCTTAGTTGTAAGTACTCAGATTAGTTATATAGTTAATTTCTGCTATTAATAATTTATATTATATTATTGTGATGTATACTCATTTTTGCCCGAATAGTGATCTAGGGCATATTAAATCAATCAATCAATCAATCAATCAATCAATCAATCAATCTTTCTCTCTCTCTCTCTCTCTCTCTCTCTCTCTCTCTCTCTCTCTTATTATTATTATTTTATCAGTATTATCATACCTGGTCAACTGAAATGGCAGAGGGACGCCAGAAAACTCGTTTATCTTACTATTATTATCAACTATTACATTATTATTATATATTATATAGTTAAAATATTGTTAAAATGTATGTTTTATATTGCCTAAGGTCCTGACCAAGGCATAAATATATTATCCTCATCATCATCATCATCATCATCATCATCTCTCTCTCTCTCTCTCTTTCTCTCTATTTCTCTCTCTCTCTCAGCATCTCGACTTTTCGTCTTAGAGGGAGAGGAAAAAGTATCTCGGCTCGTCGCAGCGTTAAAGTCTCACGTTTAAAGCACATACAGCGTATTGAAGAACACTTGGGTCGTGTAAGTATATATATATATATATATGTATATATCGTCACGTAATAGAAGCGAGAACGTGCGAGAGAAGTTATTCGCACGAGTGAGTATATAAGCGTGGGCTCGCGGCAAGCTTCACAAGGAAGTGAATTACTGCCACAGTTGGCTACCGAGAAGGAAGGGAGGGGAAGAGAGAGAGAGAGAGAGAGATAGACACCCTTGCGTGGTTACAGCCTCCCGTAGGATCACTCGGCTTGTGTACGCTCGCACACCCCCTCGTTCTCTTCCCTTGTGAAGTCAACGGAGCGCGATACCTCTCGCACTCCCTCCCCGAGAGGGTGTTCAACGCAGGAGGAGAAAGGAGGAAAAATCTCGAGGGTGGCGAGTGACGCCAAATAGTGTTTTATCCGCCCTTTAAAAAAGACTGACCAAGTCCGAGGTATTTGCAAAAAGGTTAACTCGAAAAGTACACTCGCTAAGTTTTTTTAAAAATATTAGATTCTTTATTAATATTCGGACCTTCTTTTTGGTACTGATTTTGAATTAATATTATTTGTTGGGGAGCAAGTAAGATGAATGAAAAATTATTCGAGCCCTTACGAGTATGTGCATTGACAAAGCAGTGTACGAAATTTTATTTAACAATATTGATAATTGAGGAAGTTACGAAAAATGGTTTGAAAAAGATTTGAACATGGGGGACTGAAGAGAGAACTTGGCTTTGGCTACCTGGTTATAGTGAACCAAAAAAAATGACTTTCTCTGGAAATATATAATATCAGTGGAGACTTAGAATTCAGTTTTTTGTCATCGTCTTTCAATTATAAAAAACAGTGAAAATCCTTTTCCAGTGAAATGATAACATTTGTTTAGTAATTTAAACAGAAAGATGAGGAAAAAGTAACCATTTAAACTACTATTACCCTGAATAAGTGTACCAACTTTCAGGTCAATTCGTTTATTAAATGTCGATAAATCGTGTAACCCACTTTCAAAAACATGGTTTGAAGAGAAAGTCTTTGAAAATCCTACTAGCAGTTATATCGTTGTTATCGCAAGTTGACCATCAATCTGCTATTCCTTCACCATATATTGGGCGTTTCTCTCATTTCTAATTTAAGTTGATTTGCTTCAGCCTCAAACGACCAATTATTTCGTAGGCTCTTAAGCTCAAAGCTAGAAAATTGATCATGATGTTTTTCCATTAGGGTGAAAGTACTGGGATAACGAGATCGACGTATTTCACTCAGTTAGGATGGGCTTAGTTTATTAAGCCCATTATTTTATTATTTCAATTAATAATTATTTCTGTCACGATTGAATGTTTTTTTTCGCATATAAATCAGCAGACAAAAGATTTTTACCAAAATATGCTTTCAAGCTAATGAATTCGTTCCACTGCTCAAAGTAATTACCATTCAGTGGTACGAGGTTCTCCGTTGCTTTTCGCAAACGCAATTTCTGCGGGAACAATCGTAAAAAGCTGGTGCGCTTGTTACATATGTTCTTGCATATATTAGCAATTCTTTCAAATTTATATCGCACCTCGTTGCGCAGCTTCCAGCATGGAAAGCGTGCTGCGCATGAGAGCTCGAAGGGAACGAACTGCCGAGGGGGAGAGAGAACAATAATAACGGACTTCCCTGATTAATTGGCAAGGGAGAGTTTCGCGAGCTTAAAACATTAATTATCTTCGTTGGACAGGTTTTCATTTAATCCTTTCTCGCCCTCTCTCACTCTCTCTCACAAGGTATACTCGGAACCAGATTACTCGAGGGTAGCAACACTTTATTATCGCCCTTCGTAATACATGTGTATTCATCAACCAGAGCAAAGCTTTACCCGAAGACAAATTCAAATGCAAAAATCTCTACGTTACAATTTTTTATTCGAATACCCCGTGTGACGAGAGACCAGTCCTCATTCTCACAGTCTCGGATGGTCAAAGTTTTCTCAAGACCACTTACGTACGAATGGTAGAAAAATCTAAATCTCGTATGGACAAAAATCAGAAAAAATCTCATCAGAGGGACCCAGAATGCTACCAGATTTTTATAGAAATTTGATTCGAAAGACTCCTAACTTTGCGGTCCATGTTGGAATCCAACTGACTTCCAAACCATTTTCTCATCAAGGTATTATTGGGTAGTTGAGAAAGAGATTAGTCAAAAATGGTGGAATATTGTATTTAGGAGTTTAGATCGGGTCTTACATGTTTAACTTTACAAATATCTAATTTAATGATAAATTAACACTTAGAAATGTTTATTTTCCACTTTTAATGAAATTTGATGTCAAAATAGACGATATTGGTACTCGCTTGACTGCAATTTTTTCAGTGATTGTACATGTGTTCCAACCGCTTTGGATCAACCCATTATTATGAATAATTATGCAAAAACGCAATACAGAACTTTCCTATGGTTGCTAATTAATTCATCGGTGAAATAAATCTGTCACTATTTTATAAATTGAATGCCAAACGCGACATGCAATTTATTTATTATGGAACAGCTTAATTAATCGCTTTACCGTTAATCTTGATGACACGATATTTTCAGAATACGCGGTGATTGAACTCTATTCGTTTTGCAACCAGAAGATATATATGTTTATAACTGCTATATTATTTAGGAAAAAATGTAAAATCATTCACGTATCAGTATTTTATCAAGAACTATATTTATACAAACCTTCAAGAATTTCGACAATTTTTTTATATCCATCCAATCCATTAAACGTTATTTCAGAATGTTTTAGTTGATTTCGTCGATGAAAATTTTTTGAATCTCCAAAAAATTCCACATATTCTTCCGTTGATCCAAAGCATAAATGTGCTAAAAAAAAGACGATTTTTAACAATAAATATTACGATTTCTAGCCGGTCGAACTTTCTCAAATTTTACCCACAGTTGATTACGATTGTTAAGAAGGTTCATACAAATTTTAAACAATTAATCTTTAAATTCTCACGACACAAGAATACCCTTAAGATTCAAAACCGTTTCGTAAGTACATTCGAACATGGAATCCCAATAACAAAGTTGGAGCGTGACGTTTTACTAGATCCAACGCGGTACCCCATTGGGTTCCTATCAGGAAGTACGAACAAGAAATCCAATTGGCACCCCACAGCGTTTTCTTCAGGAAAAGCAGAAAATCATATTTCTCCCTTTTACCAGTGATTTCGTTAAAAGCCCAAAGGTGCAGCGAAAGGTTTTCGCTTGCGGTGTGCGTGAACTCGAAGGTGGAAGTTTTCCTTCTTCCGGTGAATTTTTTCTCCTCTCTTTCCCGGAGCCTTTCACGCACCGGCTCAAGGCACTTTACGCGAGGTCTTTTACGACCCTCTTCCCGGTTTCTTTCAATGCGCCAGATTTTGGGTTTCGCCGGTCTCGATGGGGGGACGCTCACCACGGGCCATTTTACCGTTACTTGTCCAATCCTTCGTCCGTTCGAACGCCGAGATTTCGTGCTTAAGACCGATGCAATTCACAGCTCGGGGTTTACCTGTGCAATGGGAAAATTATATACCTACAATGGTACGAAAGCACGCAGGAGGAGCCGAGGCGTATGTACGCTTTCAGCACCTTGTACGTACGATCCATTGTCCCTTCATGAGCCGTGTGTATATTTCACAGTGACTCTCGAGTGAGTGCGTGCTCTTCGTTTTCTCTATCCTCCACTCTCCTCCCTTTTCTTTCCCTTCCTTCTCTCTTTTTTTTTCTCCAAGGGCACAAGCGGTTCCCGAATTCTTGTCTCGGAAGATCCCTCTTGATGTTTTCGGGCCAACCGAGTGCTGCACTCTTCGAAAAGCAATTTGCACAAATCGCGGGGATCGCGTGCAGATACGGTTTGAAAAAAAAAAAAAAACACAAAATGAAAGGCCCCGAGGTTGAGCGTCGAAGTGAATGAATTTTTCTTTTTTTTTTTTTTTGCGGCCCTACGATGTCCCAACGACCCTCGCGGCGTGAACCGTGGGACGAGATTTTTCGGGAGAGCATTGTGCGAGATTGACTCTCCGAGAATCGCTCTGGATATCCATTGTACCTTAATTAACGTCACGGACGATGTCGACCCGGGCGAGATGTACCCTAGGGAACTCGATCAATGGATATTTTCATTCGCGATTTACAACGTTCGAGATGACCCCGTGACACTGTTCTTTGGCTGTCTCAATTGCAAATCCCCCACAGGAACTTCAATTGTCAGGGGGATCAAGGATGTCAAAGAGCATGCCTTCAAAGATATCATACGTTGAATGGGAATTGATTGCTTCCACGAAAATCCAGTCGGAACAGAAAAATTATAACGGAAATTGAAAAACAATTCGGGCAAGATTTTTTTTTGTCGTACTATAGTAAATTCCAGTTCTAATTGGGTTAACGTTGATAAAGTCTAAGAAAACGAAGTACCGATTAATATTATCCAATAAAAATACCCAAATAGTTTCAAACAAAAAACTCAAATAATATCAGATCAAATACCCAAATGTAATCAGGTAAAAAAAAAATACTCAAACAAAATCACCAAAAAAAAGCTTCACTGATATCGTATTAAAAGCATAAACGATAATAAAAATATCATATTAAAAAAACCCCAAATAAGCATTCCATTAAAGAAAACAATATTAGATAAAAACCTATCTGTATAAAATTCTTTTCACGCATGATCCCAATACATATTCTGAGTTTCTTACAAAAACATATCGTTCGAGTTCCTTGGCTGATCAACTTCAAACAGTACCTTCACTCATCACGTGCCCTATCAGTTTTCATACCCCATTAGATTATTCGTCTCTCTCTCTCTCTCTTTGTCCCCCTCTATCTCTCTCGTTTGTGCATACACTCAGCGAGTATATTTACATCGACGTGTATTGACCATTCTGCAGCCACGTCTGAAGTTCTGCAATTCGATGCGGCGGCGACCGGCGCAAGAGCGAATATCCTCGCGTGTGGGCAGAAGCGAGAGGGCTTCCCCCTGCCCTCGAGAGGCAGACGTAGACAGAGATAGATAGGGAGCCGGCAAAGAATACCATATTCTCATAGTGTGTGTGTGTGTGTATATATATTTATGCATATAGCTAGTATATACATGATATATGTGGTATTTTCGATATATGTGATATATATATATATATATACATGAAAATATTTAGTAGTGCACTACTACTACGACGATGGTCGCTCATTGATGACTTTCATTCACACTCCGGAGTGCGCCACAGCTTCCTCGGCTTGACTCGCCTCCACCCTCTCCTATCCCAACCTTCTCTTTTTTTCTTGCAGTCTCCACGTCCCCCTTTCTCTTCCTGAATATATCGCTAGTCTTCCGGTCCTCCCCTTCCTTTATGTCCTTATCTCGGGAACCTTTAACTGGGCATTCACTCCTGCAGCGCCAAGATTTTGCGCGTGGGTGCTCAACGCGCGTGTCTCGCACGTGAAAAGCAACGGCGAAGGGCGCTGTACAGCCCATGGAAACCGCATGCAAATATATGCAAAAAAAAGTGCGTGCGTGCGTTTGTGTGCATATTTGTATTCGTGTGTATTAGTGAAAACGAGTTTCGAGCACCGGCGCCACTATGAAAAACGACGCGCGCTCGAGTCAGACGTGAATTCTGGGACGAGACTTGTGTACGGAAATATTTGCGTGTGAGCCGTTACGGTTATCCCAGGAACATCCCCTGGAACGGAAACTGTACGAACGGAATAGAGGAAGTTCTATATTGGAGGGAAATGTCAAACGTGACGGTCATTTTGGGTACTGGGCTTTGATGAATGTTGATAGATTTTTTTTTTTTGGTATTAAGGTTCTTTTTGGAATCCAATTGTAGTCTGTGTCTTATCCTTATGAAAACTGTTCAGGAATTCTTACTCCGAGAGACTGAAAAAATAATGGAATTTTTAATAATCAATGGAAGCCAAAATAGCAGGAACTTAAAGCCAAAATTCTCAATGTTGTCTAAAAAAACGAAAATTAAGAATTCGACGCTTCAATTCCATCAAAGTTTCATTATCATAAAAACCCTTCAACGTATGATCTTTCAAGTCAGCTGATCGACCTTTCTTCATTATTCTTTATTGTTTCTTTATACGATAACTAGCATGGCCTCACGTATTTTACGAAATTTGTTTTCTCTCAGCGGGTAACTTGTCCAATAAAAAATCGCGTATCAGTGTCTATCAAATCCATAGATGCAAAGATCGATGGATTTACTTTCCAATTAAAGTGTTTCGACTTTCAATGTTTAGCTTTTTTCCTCGCACTCATAAATCATGTGCATCTTCGTGGTGAATTTTCTACGTCATTTAGAAACAACACAACGTTTGTTTAAGCAAAATGGGAAAAGGTTGTTTTGGAGTTTCCTGGGGGGGCATCGATTTTCCAAATGAACGAAGATCCAAAAGAGAAGGGAAAAACCCACCCACGGATATACGAGAGACATTAGAAGCGACAAGATTTCCATGTGGCTATTACTCTTGTGGAACGCCGGTGGTGGTGGTTCCTCCAGGCTGGACCACACGGGTCGCGTGTCCGCGGGTTTAGGAAGCGTGGGCGTGTATACGACCGAGGAAACCATAACGCGATCAAACCCAACACGCGTTACACAACAATACCCGCAGCTTTTCGGAACGGGCCTCCACTCGATGTTTAGCATGAGCATGAACACCGTGAATCGTTATAAGGTAAACGCACACGTACGAGCCTCCTGGTGTAGGTAAGAGGCTGACGCGGACCCTGTATGGCCTCTCGTGAGAAACGATTTGGGACGAAGCGAGGGAACCCGCGCCACACACTACGAGAGAATAAAAGGAAGATCGAAGAGAGCCATTAGCCTCGCCACTTTCACGGAGTCTGTTTCTCGAACAAACCGATATTTATCCTTCCTCAATGGGCACCCACAAAAAGGAGACAGAAATCCTGCCACGAATTTATCGTCAGTACATGGCCCCCTTTTGTTGTGACGTTTCTAGAAAGAAGGGGGCAAGTTGTAACGTTGATATTTCATTCGTTGGGTTTTAACAATTTTACTCATTTTTTTATTGCCCCAATAATTAGTATATTTATTTTCATTTATTTCTTTCGAGTATTCACAGTTTATGATTTTTATTATTTTATTATTTTTTTAATTAATTCATTCATTCATTTTTTTTATATTTATGTATTATATGTATCGTTTACTTATTTCTAAAATGTATTATTATTATTAGGTATTAGAAGACTTTTTTGACCATGATAGTCGAAAATCTCTGAAACGTACTTACAAACGTTCGAGTAATTTTCGCAATCATAGTTGGTAAATAAAAATTTGAGTAATTTAAACGAATGTTTTGTATCATTGCTTTAGTATCATTCTTCTTCACCTGGAATCACTTTCTATGACGGGTCAAGTGAAGCCTGGAATGATTTTGTTGCGGTACAAAGATTCCAAGATCACACGTGGAATCTATTCCACCTGGTGAAACTTGCATCGTTCCTGCACGAGGTTGAATCATTGAATAGAAACCATAAAAATTGTTTGCACGATGGAGTTGAATTTTCGTGAAAGGAAATTTGGGAAATAATAATTTTCATTGCACTCCAACGATGCAAGCTTCAAAGTCGTCCATCTGTACTTTTATCCACACTGATAAAAACATAAATATAAAAACCTTGCAGCGATTTTGACACCACAAATCGAGGAAAAAAAATACATTTTTTTAAAATAATTATTTTTTTTAATTTTCGTTATATTCCACGGTGGCAACTCGAAGCTCAGGATGTGCACGTGAGTTTGAAGCTCCCCCAGAGGAGTATCACGAACTCTGCGCAGGGATCGCAATTCCCCAGTCACATTTGACGACGAACGTTGCTCCAATTATATTATTTTGCGAGCGTGAATCCTCAAATCCCTCGTACCTCTTTTTCCCCCCTCTTCTTCTCGGGTATCATCTTCCTCCCTCGGTCTCTTCGATGTTCTTTCCTTACGAAACGGGTGGCGATACTCGGGTAGGAATAATGTCGCGTGACGCACGCACGTGCACGTGGCAGACTCGGGGAGAAAAGCGATACAAGCGTCATCGTAGTGCTGGTGCTTCTGGTGCTGGTTGAAGAGCCAGGCGAGAGTTGTAAGTCGTTTGCAGGCAACAAGCCGGACGAACTCTACCTCTATTTTCGTCCTCATCAGTCACCTCTCGCTGTAGCGCAGCCTCAGAGCGAGATGCGAAGGGGAAAAAGCGAAGAAGGAGGACGAAAGAGATGGCAATAGTAACGTCTCTCGTTTTCTGGGTGATTCCTACTATCTTCGTTTGCACACCCAGACTCATCCTCCTCAACATCACTTTATTGGGTCTACTCATCCTCTTGTCTCCTCCTGGCCTCGCAAGAGAATTTCTCTTCGTGTCTTTTCGCGGTTGCGGACAAACCGCAAACGAGTCATCGGACTGCAACTCACAACTGCCTCAACTTCAACTGCATTCTGCAGACACAACACGCAGATACATACGTATTCGTTGCAGCGTGTGTGGTCATGGAAGAGAACCCTGTGAGACATCGCCTGAGCCAAGGCTGTTGGCCTAGACACCGCCACTAAACACGCTTTCAAAACTTTGCCACCGGGCATTCGTGAAACTTTCGTCGATTTGTTTATCTTCCCCCATAGATGCATCTTTCGTCACCCTTTTCGGTGTTTCCCACCACAGCTGTTACGTTCTCTCCCTCTGATGGATAAAACGTCACGTGACTTTTCCCAGAATTCGTGAACGAACGGATCTCTTCGTTGATCGGAATACTTCAATGATGGGGAATTCCCTCTTCTTCTAGGGAAATTGGAATCCTTTCGTTTCGATGGCAATGAGGCGTGAAGAGTTTGGAAAAGTGCTTGGTTGATGCTTCATAATGTCGATTCTTCGGATTCAGGATTTTACTATTGATCGGAGTTCATGCTCGATTCACTGTACGGTTTTTTGGAGAAATTACATTTTTTTAAATACGGATTATCAAATGATGTTGAAGTTTGGATCACTGGATTTTAACGGGTATGAATTACTCTCGGTTTTCTCAAATTTTCTCTGGCAAATTTCCACTATGAAAATCACGATAACGCATTTTGGGTTTTTGAATTTTGCGATTGGTAACGCATGTGCGATATACGATTTCGGATAATAATACAAATGTTGAAAATAGAAGGAACTTTCGTTGCATTCGGGCGATGCAAAGTTCAACCCCGCGCAATCGAATCAGTTCTATACGTCAGAAGCTTTGCCTTATAAAGTTAAATAGAGTTTTAGGAATGAAAGTGGTTCGTATCTTTGGAAGATCTGTATTCTACATGAGCTCGAGACTCAAAATGACAGATCGACTTCTCTTTTTTTTCCAATAGGAAGATAAGGTTGTTTCCCACCAGAAATGGATTCAAATTTCAACTTCACCTGATACCCAAAAGATCGTACTTCCGGCAATAGTAAATTCAAGCGGTTCTTTCAAATTTGTCAAATTTCCTGAACTCGTACCCCTCGCCAGAACCTTCCTCAAAGCTATCCGAGCAAAACTGATTCCTCGAGGTTCCTCGCTAACGACATTTCCCCAACGACAATTGTAGATTTATGATGCTGGAGTTGAAGATCGAGGGTGAAGACGCCTCGGCGATTCGCGATGAATGGGAGTTCGTCCGCGTAAATTTGCCAGATGGAAAAGCACCGATGCCAGTTTAGTTTGCCAGCGCATAGCCGCGAACGGCTTCGATGTGATAAATCGACCGGATGGGAAACGTCATAGTGGTCAAGGAACTCTACGACCATCAGCGCTCACCGGCAAAGTTCAACGACGAGAGTCATGTCTTCCCGTCGGCGAATAGTCTGGCACGAGCCAGGGGCACACTTCTAAAATCGTGTTCGCTCTCACGTTTCGTTGGGCGCGCACAAACACGCGCACACGTTTCGCCACACGTTCTTAATCCGTGGCAGTCGCGTACAGCAGGTGGCGGGAAGATCGTTCTAAAATTATCATTTCTTCGCTCGCCTGCTCGCACTCGCTTCTTCTTCGCGATACTCACCCGGCTCTGTTTTCTGGCACCCTTAATAATCATGTGGCGCACCGGAGACCGCGATCTCTTGGTCCGATGCCCGACAGAGATACTCGCGACCGTATTGTCGACCCAAAGTTAGGTCGAATGGATTCGAACATGTTCCTGATCATCCCCGAACTCGACGAGTTCGTTGAATTTTTTTCGAATTTTTTTTCATCGAAGACAATTTTTTATATTATTTTATCAAAAATAATGATTCATTAAAAAATGCTTTATTTAAGAAAAATCGTGCTTTATAATCAATAATGCTTTATTAGTTTAATTATAAAATGTCACTTTCTTGGAAGCGATAATTTCAAATTTCTGATATTTAAAAAATGTAGTATCAAATTGAAAGCATTGTTAATTAGTGTTTAATTAAATTTACGAGAAAGTATCTGATATTAAAAATTCTCTAACGATGAAATTTCAAGAGTCCTATGTTGGAACGTGTCGAATTTTTTAAACTGTTATTTCCTTGCGATTTGCAGTTCGCACCGTTGGAAAACAACGATGGGTTTTGTTTCTCATTTTTTTTCTTTATTATTCAAGATCTTTCTACAGATTCTGATCGAAAGTATCTAATAAAAAAAAACATTAAATAATTGAAACAACATTTACCAACAAAAATTGACTAAAAAACAATTAAAACAATCAACGCAAATTATTTACATCTTTTTTTGCTCGATCCCACCGTAATTTTCCCCCCCCCCCAGGCCCCCCCCCCACCCCCTTTTGATTTCCCCCCCCCCCCCCCCCCCTTCTCCCTTATAGACGAATTGTCTCAGCGATGAGGCAAAATCTTTGAAAAAAAAATCGTCCCCTCGCAGCTTCTTCGTATATCGCAAGCAATTCCTATGGAATTACGAAGGTACGGGGATAAGTAACGATCTACATTATAGCCGAGTCCGGGCAATCGTTTACACGTATAGTTATGCGGTTTTGCTTTTTCACTGGCTCGCAGGGATCGTGAGGATCAACGGGTCAAGCGTGTACTAATTTATCGTCGTACTTATCTCTCCCTACGCCACGATCGTAATTATTCATTATAAACTGTTGTATACTCTTTCGGATAATAACGAAACCCTATCCCATCACCCCTCCTCCCCTTTTCCTTTTTCCTCTTTATCCGACACACGCGTACGAACCGTTTTATTCTCTCTCGCTTCTTCAAATTTGCCGCTTCGATTTTTGTTCGTTCAGGTCAAGGGGATCAGTACGGTGGTACGGTTGGCAGCGGTAAGGGTCCCAAGAACGGTGGTTTGTTTCCATCGACTTTCAACGTTGCAACGAAAGCCGAGATATTCGCGAATGCGACCTGCGGCGAGGAGGGACCCGAGACATTTTGCAAACCCTCGGAGTCGTCCAGATGTGCCGTTTGCGACGCCCGAAGTCCTGATCCCGGCAAAAGGCACAATATCAGCCACGTGCTCAATCCTGATCCTGGAAGATGGTGGCAGAGCCCGACTCTCGCCCAGGGCGATCGCTTCGAGTACGTGACGATCGTTCTCGATCTTAGACAGGTTAGTGCCGTCAGAACTGGTAATTATTTTCTTGTAAGGAGTCTTATGGGGAGTAGAGAGTACTGAAGATACCTGTGCTATAATAAAGTATAACTATGATCTGTACAACAGGATATAAAAATTCTTCAAATTTATTTCATTTTTTCTAATTACAATTTTTTTTATCCAATTAATATTTATCAATTTTTTAACGAAATAAAGAAGTAGACCGTCTGGTTGTTAACATGAAATATATATTTTTGGATGGATATGAAAAAATTGCCAAAGTTCGCGAAAATTTGAAGAATTTTTTATAGAATAATATTCGGGAATTATCTTATGATTTTTCTAGAAATAATTTCGTAGCTATAATATATAATATTATATAATATACTTTTTCAATCCGATTCAAATTTATTAATTTTTTAACGAAATAAAGAAGTAGACTGTCTGGTTGTTAACATAAAATATATATTATTGGATGGATATGAAAAAATTGCCAAAATTCGCGAAAATTTGAAGAATTCTTGATAGAATAATATTCGGGAATTCTTTTATGATTTTTCTAGAAATAATTTCGTAGCTATACACATACGAATATAACTAGCTTACGGGGAAAAAGCTTCTGCAAACATTAAATCTACCAAAGCGAAAGAAACTAATTCGCCAAAAATTCTGAAAATACATAATCAAGTTTTAGGATCGACCGATTGATTAGTCGGAGTTTACCAGTCAATTTATAAAGTAGTTCAAGATTTAGGAAATATTTCATTAATAGGAAATCACAATTTTGTGCGAAAATTTGTTGGCTCGTTCTAAAGGTGATTAAAAGGTAATTTGTCTCCCAAAAATATTTTCGAAGATTACGCTCGTGTGAAACGTCATTTTTTCGTATAATCACGTGTATTCAGCCGAATCGGATTTGTTTTGACGAAGTCTCGTGGCTGCGTTCTCTCTTGTGATTCAAGTGGTAAGAAGAGTCGTGTATCTTTGATGAGCAGTTGACTGCATAAACACGGGTACATATACACTCGTATATATATATATATTATCTCTAAAGGCCCCACAGAGAAAGCATCATTGTGCGTTTTATCTGGATTTATGTCTCTTTTCTTCTTTCTTCCCCGATTCGTTCGAAAGACGAAAGCGGGCCTCATCTCGTCCCGCGTTCGTCTTGCACGAAGGTATGCGCGCGCTCCGGGCCGCGTCCCAACCAACGAGACAACAGAGCCCAGCAAAACTGCATCCGAGCTAAGTGAGCCGGTCGATGGAAAAGAGCGATGAAGAATAACGATGGAAAGAGAAGGGAAAGAAAAAGCATCAGGAGAAAAGGAACGATTGAGATTGCGCGAGGAGGAACTAGGTGGACCTTAAGGGGCGAGGGAGTAAGACCAAAAGGGCCAAAAGGGGAATGAGCGTAGAGGGAGGTCGATGATGGCAGAGAGAGAGTAAGGAATCTTTTGATCCTTTCCGGGAATTCGGCGGCGTATGCCAACCAGGTATAACCATAACAAGGAAAGGAGAGAGAGAGAGGGCTCCAAAGCCACTCCTACAAATTGCGAGCTGTGGCATAACGTTTTAACGAGGACCCCGTGCTCTCGCTTCGTTCGGCCCTTTTTTTTTTCTTAAGGGTCGCTGCGCACACGGTAATGGGACTGTAGCGCGGTCCCATCGAATTCTCTTTAAAACATCCTGACTCTCCACGTGCACACAAACAAACCCTTACAAATAAGGACGAAACAGGCGACGTCAACGTCACGGTACGAGGAAAGAATTGATAGCTGCCGAAATCACATTAAACATACATCGAAAGAAAAATGTGCTGAAGAGATAAAAAAGGATTTTCTATTATTTACGTTTTAGACGCACAGGAGTTGACTGGCCGACTTTTCCATTGAATAGCATGGGAAATGTACGAGAATAATGAGTACGAGTTTATACTTTTGTTTTTATCTGTATTCCTTTATCTGCAGTAGATAATATTATATTTAATCTAGATAATTCATTGGTTACCTAGATTATCGAGATAACGTGTCTGAACGATATCAACGTTGGTTGGTCTTTAATGTTCATTTTGAAGACAATTTCGTATAGATGAGCTTGAATTTATCTAAAGGTGATCTTTTTAATTGACCAGCTGATCAATTAAAACATCTGATTGGCCGGTGCAGTGATCCGGAACAATGACTGCAACTGTATAAGGAAGACCTGAAATTCAGGAGCTTCAGTATCGGAGCTCTCAGCTCTGATGATGCAGACTGTAACATTTGCGAAACGTTGGCATAATGCTGAACCTCGAGAAGGCATCCATCCGGAAGTCATAAATTTTCAAAATGATGATAAGCGCCGTGAAAGCCTTAAGACTAAAAGTGATCAAAAAGATTGGATGGCTCGCAGTGTCGAGCAATCGATATCGTCTTGAAAATTGTTTTTGTACAAACATACACACATGCCATCAATTAGATTACGGATAGGGATATTTTTCATTCTCAATGGGTCAAGGGCGTTCTTCGCTGAGATTAATGAACAGCTCTCGCTTGTATGAATGAATCGAGCTCCCCCATCCTTTTCTTTCTCTTCTGTTGGTTCTCGGTCCATTTTTCTTGAGGGTGTTCGTGTGTAGTTATTTCTCTCTTATTTCATTATAAATACGAGCAAAGCTCAAGCACCCTCGTTCGAAGGGGCTTAGAATTAATTTTATCTCGAAGAGGCGTATATACGATGGCAATAGTAGTCGATGAAAAGACGATGGGGAAGGGTCTTTTTACACAGCCACCGTATTTGGCGCGAGAAGAAGTTCGAAGCAACGACTCATTGGAGATAATTCTCCGGAAGGCTGATTCCGTTTGCTGGCTTACTCGGCATGGCGATCTTCGCTGTGTAATTCTCTTCACTACCGTCTTGCACGTTTCGTATACGTGAGTACGCGGTGCGTCGTTTTCTAGAGGATCTCGAGAGTCCTTCGAGGGTCTTGTAGGTAAATGGACGCAGGTTGGCACTGCGGAGAAAAATAACGATAACAATCCGGAATTGCAATATTCTTTATTGTTTTTGTTTCATTAGTCAATCGCATTTGCAACGGTCGATAATACGTCGTTCACGATTAAACCGTGCTACGGTTTCACGTAGTGAAAAAATTGAGCTTTCAAACTCGACATTGAATATTTTTTATATCAGCAATATTTCCACGAATTTGGATGATTTAAAATATTCAAAAACTGCCGAACCGGAAATTACGCGTGATCGATAATCGAGACTGATCGCAATAAAAACTGTCGAACTGTAAATTACGCGGGCATACGAAAAAACACAAAAAAAAGAATGCTCCTGTGCTTCGCAAATAAAGTTCACTCGAGCCGATAAAAACGAATAAAAATTCTTCTTTTATTTTGTTTTAAAATTGTTTCGTTGGAATCCAACGATACGTTGATTTCCCGTAATCGATATTCGGTCAATCGCGAGTTTGGAACTTTTCGAATTTTTAAACAATATTTACATCGCAGTCGAGGTATGTTTTCGCCGGAATTTTGGACGAGCCGGACCGGATTTGATCGATACAGCAGCATCAAATTAAACCAGCATTTATTCAATTTACGCGGGGGAGCCGTTTTTTCAATTTTCTACTCGCGTCATGTTTAATCCGCGTGTATCGGTGTAAGTGCGCGAGCGCGCGTGCATATCCTGAAAATGTCTGCGAGGGGTCGCGCCAGAAATCCTTCTGGCGTGAAAGGATTCCTGAATGCTCTCGTAGCATACTTGACAGGCATACACGCCGAGTGTGCGTATCCTCATTGTCCGCGGATTATGACGGCCGAGAAAGAGAACGGGGCACGGGGAGAAACACAGAAAGAGAGAGAGAGAGAGAGAGAGACAAAGATAGAACGAGCGAGATAGAGAGATTACGAGTCCGCGGGAGACCGCTGAGTGAACAAAAAAAAAATGTTTGTGCGGGGGTGTAAAGCGTGAAAGAGAATTCATCGAGAGAGCGTCTACTCGCATGAAATCCTGCGAGGATTCTTCAATGTCGAAAGTTTAGCGGGCTCAAAAGTGCTGGTTAAATATGAATCATCGTTTCTCCTCTTCGAAGCCTCCCTTGAGCCTCCCTCTCTTTCTCTCTCTCTCTCTCACTCTCGGAGCAACGCTCACGATCTTGGACGAGGGAAAACGCAACGTCGAAAACTCCGCGACAACCGTGCAAAACAATGTGGCATCGAGCCAATCTCCAGACTGTTTGTCATTAGTGAGAATTTCACCCGAGACCAACATCCTCCTTCGTTAGTATTCTCGCAAAAAGACTTTTCCGGCAATCAGCGTACGATTCTGCCCGGAGAACTCTTCCGGGAATCCGATCGAAAATCATTATGGAGCAAATGCACCAGCGAATTGCCAATTAAGGTAACCGTTTTGTCGTGGATTTCATTCTTGAGATGGGTCGAAGTAATTGTCACTGAGGATCTCTCGGAGAGAGAATGTGTCACCATTGATTGTCACCGTTGCATTCTCAACCTTCAATTATGACCACAATTAGCTGCTCCTGACAGCAAAAAAAAGAAAAAAAAACGTATCCACCGCTAAAAATCGCAAATTGAAGATTTTTTTTTTCGTTGAAAGTCTCCATCGTTTGACAAGCATTGTAGAAATCCATTTGACGGATGAGAATAAACCATTCGTATGAAGTAGGGTTCTTGTTTTGAAATGTGCTCGAGGGTTCTTTTCTGTCTCGAGAATTCGTTTCTGTCGGTGTCTTTTTCTTCGTAATTTTCAAGGGGATTACGAACTTTATTATCATTAATGTACTTTTAAATTTTATTCGATAAAATTTTACTACTTATAATTAAATATTCATTTAATCATAATACATAATTATCGAATAATTATATAATCCTCTAATTATTAAATAAAATTACATTTTTACGTAAAATTAGTTCAAAACTTTCAAGTGATTTTCACTCGAAATTGCGCAGTTTCGAAAATACAAGCAAGCGCTTCATTGTTGAATTTTTAAAAAATCACGGATTTTTAATCGCTCGCGTCTTCGACTGCGATCATTAGAGAGCTGGGAATGGTTTTTTTTTCTTCAACTGTACATCAGCTGTCAAATTCCTTCGAGAGGCAATTGCGCGTGCGCGCCGATTCGCGAACGTTTTATCGCACGCCAATTATGCGATGGCACCAGGTACGATTCCGGGAGAATCCGTGGAATCTCGCTTCTCGCTAATTGAGCGGCTATCCCCCAAAGCCTGGACTGGCTCGTTTCTCTCGGAGGGTCATTAGCGCTCCGTTTCTCTCTCTCTCTCCCTCTCCCTCTCTTTCTCTCGCACTTTCACCCCTCTGACTCCCTAGACCCCCCTTTTTTATCCTTCGTCTCTGATACGAGAACGAATGTCGAGTTTCGTTATTATCGGCTTGGTCGCGAAATCTCGCCTCATTATCCGCTTCACGAGACTGCGCGTATCTCTAATTGTATTTTAATTCGGTGTAAGATGAACGCCTCGCTGATAAACGGGGTGTGAATCGTCGTGTAAACTCTGATACAGTCGACTTAACTTGTCAATTATTGGGAACGACGAATCTGAACTCAGTCATCCATCGTTTTTTTTTTCAAGACATTCCTGGACACAAACTCAATCACGTCACGCTTGATGGGAAGTAGTCTTCATGGAGAATTATTTTTTCGTATCATAGATCGAGAGGATTCGATTTTTTCGCAAGGTATTAGAGGCTGGACCGTTCGTCAAAAATGTAGTAAAAAATGGAAGATTCGTGAAATCAGAACCCCATTATTTCCACGGTCGTGAAATTTGCAGATTTAGCATTTACGAGGTTTGTTCAAGAAATTAGGTGACTTTTAATTTTTTTCGAAAAATATTTGTGGGAATTATCGTTTCCGATAGCGAACAAATCACCAAGCCTTTTTTAGGACCTTTTGGGACTCTCGTCTTACAAAATAAAGTATAAAAAAAATAATAATTTGCATATTTAGCATTTACGAGGTTTCTTCAAAAAATGGGGTGACTTTTTATTGTTTTCGAAAAATATTTGTGAGAATTATTATTTTCGATAGCGAACAAATCGCCAAGCCTTTTTTAGGACCTTTTGGGACTCTCGTCTTACAAAATAAAGTATAAAAAAAATAATAATGAATTTTGGTGCGTTCCAACGTTTTAAGCTTCAACCTCATATTTCTTGCGATACTTGCGACATACGAGAGCATTTGTCGTGTTCGACTTTTACGCCGCATTACCTACGCGCATATCGGCCATCAAACGCGTAATTCAATTCCCACGGTAACCGTGGCAATGATTACAGGTCGTGGTGGCTCCTTCTATGTTTCTCTCCTCCTCCTCTCTCTCTCTCTATTTATTTATTTCTCTCAGTGCCAAAGCTCTTTTTACGCGCCGTTCTCCACATGCCGACTCATCGGTCGCGACGACGGTGTGTCAGGGACCACCGTACCATATCGTGAAGCCAGTCACGCTGGAATACTCGTATGAAGCGAGACGAAGACGGAAGGGGAAAAGATTTGTGCCTCATCTTGCTCTTCCTCTTTCCCTTCTTTGCGGTCCATTTGCTTCTGTTGCTCTTTCTTTTCCGCATATATTCTCTCTTCCATGCCTTCACTTTGCCAGCGTGATTGCTGGTGCGAATTATTATCTCATACCCGGGAATTATTATCTCATACGAGTGGCTATGGGGCGTTCGATGACGAAATCAGGTGCCTCGATATTCCACTTTTGAATTTTTATCGGTTTAAGATTTTTCGAGTTAACAAAAATAGATTTTTTCAAAAATATTTACCTCTTACGAGAAGGATAAAGTTGAAATTTGCATAGCTAGAGTATTCTTATGACATAAATCTTGACGAATAATAATAAAAATACAAAGAACACAAAACGCCAAAGGGGTCTTCATACAATTCTTCAAAAATCTCTAATCAATTTAATTTCCGGCTGTATCTCAAGTATGGTATTACATATAACTTAAAATTTTTGTCTTATTATAGTTCACACTCTACAGAAAAAAAAACAAAAATGAAAAACCCGTTAGATATAGTTAATTTTTGTTTACAGTTATTTTAAAGTTACTGTAGATTAAAACGTTTCTATTCTATCGTTTTTTGGTACGGAAGCCAATTTGCACATGTGTAACGCACGTTTGTACGTATTTTGTTTTACACTTGTTTTTCGAACGATGAGTAATTGTCATCAGGGAAGGTTATTCAGTAATAATCATAGAAATTGACGTTACGAAAGATTTATATGAAAAGAGAATTAAAAGATCGAAGGGCCATGAAATTTCGATTGTGGAATCTGAAAAGCATTCATTATTAGGCTTCCATCCAATTTTTTTCCTCGTCGATCAAAACTTCAATCCATTTGCCCTTAGACGTGGAACGACCCGTATATACTTATACAAAAATATGGCTCCGCTCGCCGTTAGGGAACATACAGCAATAAAATGGAAACGCACAGGTGCGAGAGGAAGCCTATACGTCTAAAAGTCACTATAATAGGAAAATTTAATTGTCAATGTAAATTATAATGCAGTTCGAGAAATGTATTTGGCAGGTGAGTGCGCGCGGTTGGTACGAAGAAGGGCTTGTTTAATTTGCCATCAACGAACTACCGGAGAGCTCATAAAAATTTTGCATTTCGAGAGTCCCGCCCTCGTGTTATTAAACGGAGAAAAAGAGAAAAGTGGCTGCACAATCAGCGAAGACAGGCGCTGTCAGTCGGGTCATCCGGGAGTGCGGTTTTTCGATCTTCGCGTTGCTCCTTTCCTCTCGCTGTTTTTAAAGGGTCTTTTGGTGCGTGAGCTTCGCTCGCGGTTGCGAGGGAGAAACCGGTGATTCCCAGCGTCGTAAAATCGATTCCCATCGGACCACCCGGCTCCACGTGCGCGTATGCATAATACAATATAAACCAATACGCGTTTTATTTCGCATTATTAATTTCCCTAACGATCCGAGGCTCCCTTTGTTTAGGGCAAACCTATTTGTTTTCGTCCCTTGGGGCGAGATCGCAATTATGATACTTTTAATTATCAGGTTGGCGAACCAATCAAACGGGATGCCCTTGAAAACTTTGATGAGCCAATTATTCCTTGGGAGATTCAGCTCTTCCAACATACATTATTCGATGAATTTCTGTTTTTCATAGTCCCTTATCTAAAAAAAAATTTTTTTGTATTTGGGGATTTTGGACTTGTCGTTTGAATTGTATTTCCAGAAAATTGCGTAGTTTTTGTGTTTACACGAACAGGGTAAAGTTTCTCAGTGATAATCACGAACCAATGAAGAATCCAATTGGATTTCATTGGGGGATGGTTTACGTACGTTTTCACTTAATTGCCTACAGGGTTATTGTCAAACCCATAGAGACACTGACAACTTTCGCTCCAGTTACTATAATTGCAATAATCAAAAAATCAAAAACCTGGATTTGTCATTGCAGCAACTGGACCACCACTTTCGTACCCAATAAAATTCGTAATTATTCAAATTCCAAGTTGGACGAAGTATCAAATTCGACAACTTCCTCAATACCTAGAACCTACATTACGAATCTCTCGAATTCCGGAGTGCAGCGATCGTTTAGTTTTTCAATGTTGAACTTGCCGGCATTTGTGCTCAAACGGGGTGAGGGATCCAATTATCCTTTGGCTCACAAGAGGACGCTTCTTCGCACATACCTCTCGTATGTTTTTTTCTTTGATTTCGTGGTCTCGCCATTCTTTTCCCTCTCGGCAGTTTTGCTCCATTTCTGATTGCTCTTTCCGGAGGGGGATCGAGACTAATAAAGGTAGCATGGGTCCCCGATGGTCGTCCGCGAAGAGTCCCCGAGGCGTTCACCGGCCATACGTATTGGACCAAGGGGAAGATTCTTTTCTTGCGATATCGCGTTACCGCGTCCGTTTCCCTCCTCTCTGGCGCTGCAGATTTCTGGACCATGGCAGGTATTAATTGCAGGTGGAATTAAGGTAACGCGAGACGACATAATCCGATTACGCGCTCACGTCACCGAGCCCATAACCCTCGGGGCAGTCGTGAGAGACGTAGACCTAGAGAGAGAAAGAGACGCTCAGATCGATAGAGAAGAAGAGGACCGAGATCGGTAGGCAAAAGTGCTCCCATAGTAGCTGGCTCCGGATTACTTGCTTATGTGTATTAAAACCGTTTCCTCCCCCCTCCCCTTTTCCACCACCCAACCTCCGGCCCTTGCCGATTAGCCTTAACGGTAAACACAATTATTCGCATACTTGCGTATCCTCCCAGTTTTCTCTCAACGTTCGCCAATTATCGAGGTGTGCCAACTCGTACCGGTTCTTCCATTTTTTTTTTTTTTTTCCCTCGAGACGAGATAGCCTACCCAACATGTCACATGGCCTTAATCGGATTAAATTGATCACGAGTCTAACGTGGAAGAGCAAACTGCCAAGTTCACGTTTACTCAAACATTCTATTCGATATCCTTTAGGCTAGTCGCCGATAGGGATATGGTAATTCTGTTTTTGTTTGTGGCTGCGCAATTCCCTTTGGTTTAGGGACATCTGGAAACCTGTAGATCGCGACGGTTATCGTTCGATCGTTCCGTTACATCGTTTTTCTATTTTGTATTCGTGCTGTAAAATGAAGTGTATAGACCAAAAAGAACAAAAAAAGATTAAACAAAGAGAAATGAAAAATTGAAAAATTAAAATTGAAAATGTAACAATAATATTGATAAATAAAAACTAAATAAATCACTAAAAAAGGAACATTAAAAAATTAAAAAATTTTAACTTAAATTGAAAATTAAGGAACCGAAAATAAAACGATAATAGTGAAATACATTACAAACCCAAACCATAAACTATCCAAACTATTGGAAGAGAAGCCAATAGAAAGAAAACATAAAGAGAGATAGAGACAGAGAGAGAGAGATTATCAAATGGAGTAAGGGATGAGAATATTTATCGCAATTAAGACGACGTCAAGATTAAACATCACCCGTTGTTTCGTACGACGTCTAACGAGCCCTCGAGTGTAACCCGACCGACTACAACTGTATGGGGTTATACGTGTATTACGAGCCTTTTATCCATTTCCCCGCGAGGACGTTCGGGTGCATGTCAAGTGTGGGTGGTGCGTCGGAAACAAACCAGAGAGACAGTCACGTGCCAGGAATCTTCAGGATTCTTTTCTTTTTCATTTTCTCACTCCCCTTTGCCCCCACCCGACCCCTTCACCCGCACCGCTCAGTGGAGCTTCTCGGGCCGGTGTTCCCTTGTGGGCGCCAGGACAATGCGTGAAAGGAGCGACCCGAACCCAAAGAAAGGAATAAAAAAAATAAAGAATTGCGGCCGTGCGTTGTCGAGGTCCGCCCGCGGCTAATGGGCGGATTAATTATTCCTCGCTGCTACCGCAAATAAAAACCCACCGTGTCCAAGCTTCCGCGCCTGAATTATTTTTGCGCACGTCCAAGTCCTGATTTCGTGAAGGCCAATGGAATTTTCTTCGCTCCATTTTAATTTTCCTTCATTTTCGTTTTTCACTATTTTTTCGCACGAAGATTTTCGTAGTAGTATTCAGTAAGTACTAGTGGAATAATTGTCGTAAGACTTCAATTGGATTCTCGTACTATTATACTCATATTTTTGCATTGGATCCAATGGTTTGTTCCATTTGATTCTTGCACCAAAATGTCATGCTCGTTTGTTGGATTTTAATTAATTCTTATTAGGATTCCCCATAATAAACTAATGTACAGACCCAATCCAAAACCTGGAGGATGCTCATATTGTCTAGACGAATCTGAAATGATTCTTGACGAGTTCCACCGCTTCACGTTGAAGGTTGCATTATTTAAAAAGCATATAAAATATTTTCAATGAAATTGAAGTTTGCATTCCAATGCAACGACTTTTTTCCGTTTTCTTATTTTCGTCATTATCCAAAAATCATACTTCACAGATATCTCATAAGTCATCGAATACCAATTTTGAAAAAAACCTCTGTATCTATCGTTCAAATCCGCAAGCGACAAACTCAAAATCACAAAATCCCAAGAAAACCACGATTTCTCCAACAAAATCAAATGTTTCAAGTAAATTCGAGTAGTAAAAAATCGTCAACGTTCTCAAAGCTTTTTCGGAATATTTAATCAGTTAAAGTAAATAAACAATATTTTATTAAATAAACAAAAGCTTCCCAACGATACCGATGAAACAGTTCGAATCAATCCTCCTTCTCCCCTCCACCCCTCGTCGTCATCATTCGAAGAATCGATTGTACCAATATGTTACCACATTAGAAATGTGCTGCACGTCTAGAGAAATGCAGCAAATGCTTTAGTTCCTTTCGTTGCGCCGCTCGTTAGGTGTGGGTATAAGAAATATTCGCGTATATTGTAGAAACGCGTATCACGAAGCAGGTAGACACAAGCTTGAGGGAGATAGCGTGCGAGGCCAATTTATTAGCGGTGCCCTTAAGGCTTATAAGCCTTTAGTTAAGGAGGTCTCCCGCGTCGTGTAAGCGCTTTGACTCCCTCTCGTTCCCTCCTTCCCTCATCCTCTTCCTCTTCGTTTCCCTCTCTTCAGTCGGCCCTCGGCACTCGCGTACTGTAACCATAAAGGGAGTCGAAGGAGGAAACAGCGGGAGGAGGGGAGACGGTAAGAGCAAGTTTAACAAGAGGAGACTGCACTCTCGTGAGAAACTTAACAAAGTAAGTGGAGCAAGAGTACGGTAGCGACGCAACGTCTTTCGCTTTTGCAGCTGACCACACGTTTTGCTTGTCCAGTGGTGGTCCATCTCTCTCTCTCTTTTTCTCTTTCCCTCCCTCCGGCGCCCTTTCTACCCGATCTTGGTTCTCCCTTTCCACGATTTTTACCTTTCTCGGCACCTTTGCGATCCTCTCGACACCGTCGTCCTTCTTCTCTCCTTTATCGTCACGACTCCCTTCGCGGTTTCCAGGAAGCTGGACAACCTCGAGGATTCGCGGGGTACAAGCGATTCTCCTCTTCGTGAGTCATCCACCGCGTCGTCTCGCTGGAAAAACAGGAGCACCGGTCGACCCTCCCACCGCAAGTCTGCTGGACAACTCCCTTTGTGTTCTTTCTACCTTTTGCTAATTTCTTCATGATCCATCATCGCTCTGACGTGCCTTCAGAAAATTCTTCTCTAATAAGTCAATTCGAGTTTTCGAACGCACTGTGCACAACCTTGGCTATTATGCAGCTCCATGATTCGCTTTTTTTGCTTTTACCTTTCTTCACTCCTTTTGGCTGATGTCTTTGTCGTTGAATCAATGGAAGCGGATTTTAGTTTTTCGATCATTTCTTTGTTTCGATTATTGAGTTCGAAGAATATTCTGATTGATTGTTATTCGATTTTTCATCGATGAGTGCCGATTGATATTGCTTTTTTAATAATTATCTATCTAATTGTACTAACGATCGATTGAACTTCAACGAATTTAGTTTTAGTTATTCTTTGGTTTTTTATAACGAGAGATCTTATCGAAATAAATAAAGGACTCATTTAAATCATACTTATGATAAAAAGAATAGGGTAAATATACAAGAAGTTACAAAACAAGAATAATTGATTTGGAAATTTGATTTTATTAGAAACCAACATCCCAATTCTTGTAACACAAATCCTAAAAACATGTGCACGATATCACCCCGAGAAATTTCGTGCAGGTAACGAAAAATGTCATGAAAAATGTTGTAATTTTTAAACGAATGATAAAACTTAAAAAAGATTTTTTGAAAATGTTAAAATAATGTAAAAATCTTTGATAATAGTTTCAATAATTTTTTCGTTCTCGGCTGTTCTTTGTACACGTCTTCACGGTGCCAAACCCTCTGGTATACCGAGGAAAAATTACACCTGTAAAAGGTTCTCGCTAGGGATACTCTCTCCAAGTGGACGAGAGTGGAAGGATCCCCTTCGACTCGCCCACGTTCAGACCATTTTCCTCTTCTCTCGCAAGAGAGGAAACGTGGATCCGAGGAGTTCTCGTTCTCGGTATACACGAGAGATCTTATAGGCAGGTCGGGATTTCACGTTGTTTCTTACGGATATATACGTCTGTGGCGTGTAACCGCGGCGTTGAGAGGCTCTTCCAGTACTCGCTACGAAGACTTTTTCTCGACTGCCCTCGACCGCGACCCTGACCATTCTCAGCGTGTCTCCATCCCCGTCTCGTCCTCTTCAACGACCAACGAGCTCGCCTCTACCTCGTCGCCAACACTCGACGCACTTTTTCGGAAAATCTCTTTATCATTCGATACTCATACCGAGCGAATTTTTATCTCGTGAAAATTCAACGTAACTCTTTCAGAAAAGAGACTCTCGAGAAATATCAGAAAAAAGAAAGGATATTTGGAATACTGTTGGTAATATGGGATAAGACTTTTTCAATTTATTTAATGCCACTTTAAAATGGCGACTAGAGATTGGAGAGTGAAAAACTGTTGTTGAATACTGGACTAAGTACGGTGGATATAGATTTATTTCAAAATACCGATTTATTCGTCTCGAAAACGAAATTCTGCGATTTTATGGTTAAACTAAATTTTTACCCCGTAGTGACGTTCAATCGTTTTTGGTAGCTTGAAGATTGATAGTATATGAATATTGCTTCAATTTAATTAAAGTTTTATTTGGTTACAGTTTATGGAAAAAGGTTACTGGCAAAAACAAATTGGTATTTCAAATTACCTTCAATTTTTTTTTTTGAATTGATTACGTCGTGTATCCTCGTCGACGGTTTTTCCGTTTAACAGTAGTCAAGGGATGATTCCAGAATGGGTCGCCCGAAAAACTGGCAGCAAGGTCTGCAACGATTTCGTTACGATTAACATGTCGTTTATCGTAGAATAATATAACGTAAAATAAACTTCATGGATCGACATCGACGATGGAATCTCAAAATTCACTGGAAATAAAATAAAAGCAATATTTTTGGGAATATTAAGCAAGTAAATGCAATGAAAAAAAAGGAATCATAAAAAATATCATCAAATCATAATACCAAAAGAAATCATAAAAATAAATTAAAGAAGGATGGAAAATAAAATACCTTGAAATTCGCAAGCAACTTTCGCGATCGTGCAAATCCCATCGTTATCTCGAATGAAACCAGGAGCGCAAACGCATCCAGGCCGACAATCCTCGATCTCGGGGTGAAAATTATCTGGACACAGACCTCCCTGATTATCGCAAGTCGCGTCGCATTTTGCGATGTAACAAGGCGTGAAATATTCTCCCTTCCAAGTGTTACAAAAAAACGTTATTTTTTGTCTCGACGAAATAAGCGCTAGCGTCCAATGGAGCGTTAAAAACGTCGAAGCGATCAGAAAAACGGCGAAATTCATCGTAGCAATCGAGGTACTGACTCGGTTATTTCAACGCCTCGAAACTTTTATACAATTTATTATCGCACTTTTCATTATCGCTCGTGCCAGCCAATGAAAAGTCAACAATAATAATCGTAATGACGAATCGCTCTTGAGATCCCGATCGGCATAGGAGAATTGTCGAACGATAGAGTTTCGAATATATATAAAGTCAAAAATATATAGAAGTATAAAAAGTACAAAAAATATATAGAAGAAAAATACATAGAAATAAAAAATAATTTCAATCAATATAGAGCCAATAATCAACCCGGAAATCCGTCCCTAATATCTCAGTTTTGTAATTGTCTTTGCCGTTTAATAGTTAATATTAAACAAGCAGCCAAAAAAATGGCTTTATTCTCTTCTTCTCGAATTTTCCAGGAAAATTAGCGTTATTTTTAGTCATAATAATTTTTTTTTTAATATTAAAATGCAAATCATTTAATAAGACGAACCAACCATCACCCTGAATAACTCTACTAAATTTCGAATCAATTCGTTCACTAGCTGCTTAGAAATCGTCGTAATCGTTTTGAAAAACACAATTTTTCCAAAAATGCAATTGAAGTTCGAGCAGCAGTTGTTTTGTTGTAATCACAAGTCCATCTTCAATTTTTGATTCCTCCACCTTGAAGCGAACCCTTCAATTCGAAATTGCTTCAAGCCACGATTTTTCTAAACTTTCCTAGTATATAGTTTTATATATATGTGACCCATTAATTGCCTCGTTGAGCTCTCATCCAAAGTATCGATTCCTGACGAAGCTGAAACGAATTTCCTACGTTTTCTACCGAAGTATAAAACGGTAATCGTTTGATCCTCTTGTTGTGACGTCGAGTCAGGTTTCCATTATAAAACAGCCCAATAATACGTAAAGTAATAGTCGAACCTATAAACCCGGACATTATACGTAATCCGTGATGCCGGAGATCGAGCACAGACGATCGGGAGAAAAATCCTTGTGACGTACCGTCTTTCTGAGTAAGGCTATTATCGATTTTCTTCATCTCTCACATCGCTAGTTTCTCAGCTATAAAGCCATTTCTGTCATTCGATGCTAATGCACCGGGCACGGGCGTAGCGATAGATATTCTTCTCAAATGGCTTTCTCTCTCACTCTCTCTCGCCTCTCCTCTTTTCTTCTTTCCCTGGCGTCGTTGCACGAAGAAAACTGGCGACTCCGAGTCCCGGGGATCGTGGGAGCCACTCGGCGCGATCTGCCAACACGGCAACCTCCAGTTCGCCCTCTCCTCAAATACACATGTACGCTTAAAAACTGAGGCTGCACGGGCTTCGTGTTGGTCAGATTTCCGGAGTGCCGATAAACGGAGCGGTGACCGCTTGGTCGTACTGGTGTAAAAGAGGGAAATTGAAATTTCCGACATAAATATAAAAACGAAAGAACGTTCATATAATAAAAAAGAAAGGTAATAAGCTCGAATGATTTATGTATTTTGTTATTTTTAATTTTTTAATATAAAAAACATTTATCATTAGAACCAACTCGTCTTGTGGCATTTTCCGGTTTCATTAGTCATCATTCATCGAAAACTATAAATTATTGGAATTTTGATTTTTTGTTTTTCCATCTCCGAAAATCGTTCCAAATTTTCCATACGTTTGCCAATTCTTACAAATTGTCTCGTCTCTTGAGGAACTCACTTTAGAAAATTAATTTACTTCCTGCTGATTAATGTATTTCGTTATTTCAAATTTTTTAATATAAAAAACATTTATCATTGGAACTTTCTTATTCTGTTTTATTTTCCGGTTTCGTTAGTCATCATTCATCGAAAATTATAAATTATTACAATATCGGTATTTTTTTTCCATCCCCGAAGATCGTTCCAAATTTTCCACTTATCGTTTGGCAATTCCTATAAATTTTCTCGTCTCTTGAGGAACTCACTTTCGCGGTGGTGATGGCATCCCCCACTTTAGAAAATTCATGCACTTCCTGCTCCTAAGAGAATTCGAGTACGCGGACGTTCTCGACGTTGCTCTTCATCTCGCAATCTCAGCTGTCACGATCTACCTCAACGTCGTTTATTTATTTCCTCTCGTCTTTATTTTAAATATGTGGAAGGGTGATTCGGAAGATTGAAGCACACGGGGGCAGGCTAAAGTAAATATTTAGTTTCGGATGCAGGTCGAGACTCCACTTTGCCGCTCTTCCTCTTCAGACTTTGAATATACATACGTGAATGCGTGGTGCCTAGTCGTGTGTTTTCTTAAGCCCGGATCGGAAGTCGTTCGGGAAAACTTGAGTTCAAACGCAAATTCGAACTCAGCTTTCAAAGGGTTGCACGCTCCCAGTAAAATTGATTTTTTGGAGTCCGCACTCTCGATCGCCGTGACGAACTTAAATTTCGATTTAAGGGGACATTTAATTAATTAAGTTGGCAGTTGAGGACTTGAAACGAATCGGAAATCAGGTTTATTAAAAAAAAAATCATTTTGACGGAATCATTAGTATAATTGAAAAATTATTGCAGCGTTTATCCAAATGTACATCAACAAAATCGGGTAGGAAATTTTATTAACAAATATTCGTAGTCAAAGATCCTGTAAAGAATCTCGTGAAATTCTAAATTAAATTTCACATTCGCCATATTGTGTTTATTTAACCATAAAAACCTATACATCGGTACCGGAAATCCCATATTTTTGACATGACGAATTCACTTTTCCCTGCTTTATTCGATGCTCCGATCGTTCAATTTTTATGTTGAAAAGTTTTTATTTTAGCTAAAAAAAAATCGTAGGTTTTTCTTAAATAGCTTGTGGCATTTTAGAGTCTTCCAGCGTTCGAATAAAAGAAAATCTCTCTACGACAAATAGTTGTTTAGCAGCGTTTTGAAGTGCTTGGTTGGTAACCCTTGGGTAGGGTCTTTGTTTCGTACAGACTGCGTAGGGTCTTAGGGCTTACGAACATTACCCTTCCAATATTTGTTTGTCGAGTCTCAATGGAAATTATTTTTCCATGTTTTTCATTTCTGTCCTTTTATCACTGTCCAAGTATCTTCAGTATCCAAAATCTGTTTTCTCAGCTTCGGTTTAGTAATGCACTGAGGTCCAAATTTGAACGGCCAATTCGAATACTAAAAATAACTCGACTACTTTAGTTGGCTCAACGTGGCGGAAGAAAAATAGAGTTTTTCGTAAAAATGGATTTTCATCGCAGTGCCAACCATGAACCGCTTTGAGCATCACCATTTGCCTCGCTAAAAAGGTTTTCCCCGACATTTCGTGATTGGAAATCCCGCGGCAAACGCTCGAAAAATTCTCGCCTCCGTCACCCCCGAAAAAGTGGCAAAAATCATTGCGGTTCCCTCTCGGCGATGCAATCCCATAAATGGACCGATCAGGACCACGCGAAAGGGCAGCAAAACCACGCTTCGTACATGAGGAAGATGCATGCTCGTGTACCCATTTATCTCTCGTTTCTCCTGTGCGCGCGCGCGAGCGAGTTTTTTTTTTAAACGAATTAAAGTGGGCGTCAGCCAACTATGGGATATAGGAGGACTCTCCGAGTTCCTCTCTGGTTTTCTTTGTACATCATCCTGTAATATACCTCTATGAATTGCTCATGAAAAAACCGCAGATGAGGTCCACAAATAAATGCTGTTTTTTTTTTCCCCTTTTCGTATTTTCTATTATTTTTTAAATAATTTTCTTTAATAATTTGATCATCTTTTTTGTTTTTATTTTCTTTTGTGTTCTTTTTATTTCTTTGTATAAAAAATAATTTCTGCGGTAACTTTTCCACTGGAGTTTACGGTATATTTTAATTTTTAGTACGACGTTTTTAGTTCTTGTGCTCGTGCTTTTTCTTCGTCCCGTTATTTATATGTCCGCTATGTATTTTAGGGTTTCGGAGCCCTTGAAAACACTTGTCAATTTTTTTGCCTCCGTACACGGAGGCGCATCGCGCATCTAGATTTTTGGTTACGATCCGATGAAGTCAAACTTTCCAGCCGCCACTTCAGAATGAATTTCACGTTGACAGTGAATGTGTCAACGAATTTCTTTGATAACGATTCCAGCAGGTCAAAAATGACGCTACGGAGAGTCTGAATTCTATCATGCTTCGGAAACCGAGAAATCCAAGGAAATATTGTTAAAATTACTGAATTACTTTAATCATTGAAACACAAAGATTTGTTTCAATTTTGTATCTTCACTATTATCCAAAACAGTATACTGCATATTCCTTGTCAATGGCAAATCCCAATAAAATCGTTCATAACTTTCGTGCCAAAAAATTGCAACAGGAAGATAGAAAATTCAGTAAAAAAAAAAATCATTTTTCTTACATTCCAACCATGCTTTCATCGAAATTGAATTACTTCTCACCGTTCCGTTACTCCGTTCCACTTGACGATTGATTATTTGTTTTTTTTTTTTCGTTGTTTGCAGATTTATCAAATCGAAAATGTGATAGTAAAGGCGGCAAATTCGCCGAGGCCAGCAGCTTGGATTCTCGAGAGATCATTGGACGGTGAGATTTTTCGTCCCTGGCAGTATTACGCCCCGAGTGACGAGGAATGCTGGAGCCGATATTCCGTTCAGCCGTTGGCAGGAAAGCCTCATTCGATCGGTGACGACGAGGTGGTTTGCACGAGTATATATTCGCGTCAAACTCCGATGGAAAATGGCGAGGTACGTGATCGACCCCAATATTTATCGTGACATTTCTATATTCCTCAAAAAGACCCCTTTCAGCCCCGGAAACCAGGAAACCCCGCTGGAAAATTGTATCGTTTGTTGCAACTCGAAAAAAAATAAAGAAATGAATAATGAGGCTATAATGAGAGGTCTTGAAGCGTGCGCGTGTTCGCTCAAATACGAGAATAATTGCGCATGTGTTGAGATCTCTGACAGTCTCTTACTTGATTCTCTGTGGGGTGGCGAATGTCTACGCGTACACACAACGACCCGAGATTATTGTCGTCGCTCCGGACACGAACACGAACGCGCTCTCGATCATTAATTATCCTCCGGTTTACAAGCTCCCGACATAAAACGCATTCCCCAATTACATGATTGGATGATTATCGAGCGCTGCTTTAGCGCCAATGTACAAAACTCGACACGGGAGGGAGAGACCGGGCGAATACGTTTTGTCGAGACGATAAAACGATCTCGCGAAACACACGACACCGGTTCTGTCGATCGTTACGTCGCGACGATAATACCGCAAATATGTATATAGACGTATACATACATATGTGTGCTTACGGTTTAATATCGTTTGATTATTCGTACTTTAGAGGTTGATGAACCAAAATACTTTGATGAACCAAAAAAATGTGATGAACCAAAAAACTTTAATGAACCAAAAAACTTTGATGCACCAAAAAACTTTGATGAACCAAAAATCACTTGGAATGAATTTTGAAGGAATAAGATTATTGAAATATCGTTCGGACGATTTATTTGTGTATGCATTGATAAAGTTGTGTATCAAATTTCACAAAAATGTTTTTATAATTCAAGGAGTTATGAGTCGTTTCGTGAAAGAACATAAAACGTCAAGGATGCAATGGACGACTTGATTTTTGCAAATCGTTGAAGCTAGAAAAAAACGTTCAAAGTCGTGTCGTTTTAATTATGAGTTTAGTTCGAATATTCAAGCTGAGAGTCCTCCTTCATACGTTAGATTTTCATACTCAATTAGAATTACTTCGAGCAACGGGTGATTTTTTTTTACTTTGGTAGTGGTTGGACTCTTTGATATAGAATATATACAAATTTATACATATTCAAAAATGACAAACTATTTTATTGACACGTAATTATGTTATAATATTTAATAAATAATAAGTTCAACTTTATGCAGACGTACGTAGAAATACTTAGGTAACAATCGAATGTTCGCTTCTTTTACACAATCACTTTTTATCGTGTCAAACAACAGAAATTGGCATAGTGACATTGGTCAGTAAATTGTCTTAATTTTTCATCTCGTCACAGAATATTATCTGACTCTTTTGATTATCACTTTTCGGCTATTTAAATCCGATTGCACACTTGTCAGAGGGTGAAAGTTGTTCTCGTTGAAAACGCCAAGATAGTCTTATCAATTTGCTAGTTCCATAAGTATACGCAACTTTATCTCGCAGTTTTAGCTGAAGGATCAGTGAACAAATATCCTAAAAAATATTTTCCCTCGTTTTGAACTCTTCTTTTTAAATAATTAATTTTTGTTCCATTCAAATATGAAACGAATATCCCATTACAAAAATGAAATGGACCTTTCCAATTTCCGTAAAACATCGAAATTAATTACCTGTAATTTAATCGAAAAAAATCATTCCATGAAACAAAACGGTTTTCCCCTGCAAACCTTTGAAAAGAAAACTCCGTGAAACCGAATTCCACATATTGGCATCCCCGTTAAAAAAATTTGCGGGAATCATCGCCACTTTTGCCTTCGCAAAACGTTCCCCAGAGATCTGGTTTTCTCCGAGTTTCCTCGTGTTCGTTTTATCGTCCCTCGAAGTGAGCACACATCGTAGAAGTGCAACGATTGCTTCCCTTCGCCCCTTGAGATTTGCCACGAGAGTAGGTATACGTGAGATCCCTTACAAGGGCCTACCGTATCACCGTACATGGCCGGAATGTAGGGATCGCCGTTTTTGTCATCTCGAAGCGACATCGGCAAACAGTCTGTACCTTTCTCTCTTCCTCTTTCGTTCCAGCATCAAAATGGCACATACACCCATACGAGAGAACTTCCCCAACATTCGTATTGTGGATTATCCTCTCGCTCACTCTTTCTTTCGTTCCTTCGAGGCTTTCTGCTTTCTCACGTCATCGGGGCTCCCTTTTTCTCCAGCTCGTATTTGCGCTATCATTGAATTCTTTCCACCCCCTCTCTCCCCCTATCTTACTTCGTATCTTTCTCTCTTGGATTCACACGAAAGCGTCGTGTGTAAGCACCTTTAATTAGACCTCTTTGCCCCGCCTCTTCATCACTCTTTCATTCGCAGCTTCCGAGAAATCGGACAATTACCTGCCCACTCTCTTCGTGTCCAAGAGAGTCCAGAATACACCATTTTGCCTTTCTGTATAGTTGCCTATATATATATAGTTTACGTACGTGAGTATTTATTCCAGCATGTAATTCACCCTCCAATCATCAAGTGACTCGTTCTTGCATGACGTACGTACGAGAGACAGAAAGAGGGAAAAAGAGAAAGAGAGAGAGAGGCTTAGTCGATGAAAAATAAATGGGTTTAGGTTTATCGTGATCCGGGTACACATGTCTATGGATATTTGATAGCCTCGATGACTATCGAAACGATTCGCCACACTGTATCATTGAAATTATATGTATCGTCGATTATCCCACGATGGCTTCACGGTTTCTTCCTGTGGACTCGAAAATCGCGGAGGCGGTTGCCTCCCACGCAATGATTATGGAAATGCGAAGGTTCGATTATTGTTATTACACCGAGGAACATTTTGAAACGAGGAATTGTTTTCTGTAGAAAAATTCGTATGTTCCAATGAATTGTTTTTTTTTTCATGACACGTTGAAAGGGATTTTATTGATTTCGGAATATTCGTACTTTTTTCTGAAAAAAAACGTAAAAAAATTAAAATGTTTTTTAAATAAATTCAACGCGGTTGCGTTGTTTTCTTAAAAGTTTTTAATGTTGGAATCCAACGATACATTTTTTTGTTTTATTTTCGTGTTTTTATTTTTTATTTTTCTTCTTTCATGGTTATCCAAACTCTTTTTGACAAATCAAGATTAGCGTTATCAAATTAATGTTTATTAAGGATACGCGAGAAGGTCTCTTCCAACCCAAATTTAGATAAACATTGAATCAATTGAACAGAACCAACTTTCATTGCATTTCAACGCAAGCATTTTATTGCAGACGTTCAACAACGTCAAATGACAGTTAAAATTTTCCAGAATTTGCTTTATCGCAATCGTTTAATTAACTTTGCTTCAATCGTCGAATTACCCAATAAAAAATGATGACGACGCTCTTTGGTGCTCGACAGAATTTTTAATTGAGATATAAAAATAAATATTCGCGATCGAGTTGCATTTTAGACGAATTTTTCGAATAATTGATATCGTAAACCCGAAATAAATAAGTGACTCCTGGTCTCGTAGTTGTAAATGTGGACATGCTTTTTAAAGCAAATTGGTACGCTGGTAAATATGTATGTGGCAAATGCGTAAGATGGGCGCGGCGAGTATATACGTGTCCTGTATGTTATACCGAACTCCTCGTTGGATTGTTCCGTATTAGGCACCGCGCGAGCCATTTACGGAAGCTGAGCGCCAACTTAATACTCCCATTTCGTGCTACTTTATGTATTTATGTGTTTCATATATATATATATATATATGACATACTCGTTTTTTCGCAAACCCATTCGTGGATGATTTACTCTTCTACGTATTTCGCGACGAGGGGCCCTCCTTAACTTTGTTTCGAGTCGTTTCATCTTTTGCAATCGTCTTTAAATGATCCTTTATAAGCTTCTTTCCAAACAGTAAATCTCACGTGAATTAGATCTACTTCGTTGCAATCCAATGTCGTTAAGAAGAAACGAAAATAATTATTTTTTAATTTCCTATATTTTCTTTGGAGAATCGGAGCTGGGAAAATACTGAAAATGTGGTTTGTTGTTTAGTTTTCTTATTTAACGATATACGACGAACTTACAATATTCGATGTCAGATCATTATAAAAAATGAGAAATTAAATGGAATCCTCGTTGATTTCGAACGATGCAAATTTCAACGTTTCATTTATCGTATTTTATTGCAGTATTTTCTTGGTTGTTGTTTAAACTTGAAAATTACAGTTTTAATTATTGTTTAATAATGGAAATTTTATTTACTTAAGAAGCTCGCGTGGATTGGATAAATTTTGTGCCCTAAACTCGTCCAAGAAAATTTGAGGAATTAAAAGAAAAATTGATTTTACGTCGAATTAGGGAGAGAGAGAGAGGACAGAAGTCATGGTAACGTGCTGGGTGACAAGGCTCAGTCATGTGCTGCGAAAGCACTCGAAGATTCGTCGAAAGCACTTGAATGAGATTGACCAGACTTGGTTCCATTAGATTGTCACTTGTTACGATCGAGCACTCATGCACTGGCCAAACAGCACTTCACCAATTCCGAAGGAAAAAAAAAATATCTCGACGAATGGATCGCATCGAAACCCCAACAGTTTTTTTTTCACGGTGGGATTCACGAGTCACAAAAAAAATGAGGAAAAAACTGTATCGAACGATGCCAGTTATCGTGAGACCACGAAAAGTTGAAAATTTATGGATATTTTTTTTCATTGAATTATGGATTATCACCTTTTAAAGATACATGTTTGAATAATTCAAGAGCTCTTAGTAATTTCAAAGTGGTTTAATGTATCGATTTTTATTCGATATTTCGTGGAAAATCAAATTAAATTAAAAAAAGCTTGTAAAAAGAGATCAAAGTTTTATTTAAAAATCAAAAGATAGTTGATTTGATTACTTTTTGAGAAACAAGGAAAGAAACTTGAAAATCCGTAGATTATCCCTACCCATTGATTTCATTTCAATGAACGTTTCGACATATGTCTTTTTCCTGGCAGATTCACACGCATCTGTTGAACGGCCGACCCGGAGCTGTAAATCACACGAGCTCGCTTCAGGAATTCACTCAGGCACGATATGTGAAGCTACGTTTTCAGGGGCTTCGTCGCGGTGGCGGCGTGATCGCCGACAAGAGAAGGGCTTTCTACTCCATCAAGGAGATCAGCATCGCTGGTCGTTGCCTCTGCTCTGGTCACGCGTCAAGGTGTCGTTACAGCCCTCGACACGGGGTGAGTAATGCATGAGCTCGAGCCCATCGACGTTTTATTCACGATACAACGTGCTGGTAATACTAAACCATTATTTTACGAAGTTGCTCGATGTAGGACGTACTTCTGTTGGAATTAACGAGAAAATTCATAATAATTGCAAATGTTAATGTTAGAACAGATTTTAGTACGAAATAGTACCTATGATGGAGCGAAGGGTACAATTACTCTAGAGAGTATTAAAATAAAATTATTTTTCTGTCACTAAGTATGAAATCATTTTTGTGGCAACGTAAACATTTTTTAGCTGAAAGTGAAAAATGTAAATAATTTCGATTATCGAAATCAATGAAACTTTATTACCACTTTTTTCATTTTGAACAGAGTTATTTTTTAACCTTCAAGTTTACGTCGAGGGATAAAAAAATATCCATTTGTTTTTTAAGAACCAACCAAATAATTTTTACTTCGAACAATTTAAAATTTGATAAATTTTCATTTTTACTCCGGACATTCATTTTTCGAGTGGATGGAAAGGCAATTATTGTATCGAGAGAAAACTCCTAAAGTCATGAGGCTAATGTTTGTGACTTCAACAATCGTAATTGAACAATAATATTTTTTAATTTAGTATATTGAACAAATCCTTCCTCCGAAACATCGAAGTTTCGATCGAGTTTGAATTTCCTCGAACGTGATCAAGCAAATCAAACATTTTCCATCGTCAAAACCTTATCTTCTTTGACGAAAAAAAGCCTTCAAAATTTCATGTCGCGAAGAGACAAAAATGGCTAGCAAATCTTCCTGCTGGCCAGAACGACGTTTAGGTTCGATCGAATCACCAGATTCGACGATATGTGGGTCGTTGCCGGATCGACGATAGCTCGTATCGCAAATATGGTCGCGGTCCTTAAAAGAGGAATCTTTTGTACGCGCGATCGACGTTAATTACCATTGTCCCCAATATACTTTCTCCATGGCAGAAAGTACAAAAAAGTGAGGGTCCCCCGTACAGTTACGTTGGAAATGTATGGTACTCAGATGCATCGGATAAATACCGTCCATTCGTTGGAGAACCCGATAAAAAAAAAACAAAGAAAAAAATGATCCGACTATGGTCATTGCCAAGTTGGGGGACTGCGCGTGTGCACGTGCGTGTATTTACCACTCGACGCGTAAGATCGATTCTTTGGCTTTTACGTACATCCTTGCATTCCCAGCGAGACTCCGACGCTCTCGGCTTATTTCTCACGTAAATTGTGACCAAGTGCGTGTTTTATATATATATATAATTATTCGCTCCGGGTTCGTCTGGTCATCGGTCACGATCGGATCGTGCGCCTGGATTGCCATTCCCTCGTTCCCGATTGGCCCACTAAAACGTCCATATAAGCTCCAAGGAAACGAGCACACATTTCTCATTTATTGCCCTCGTGACGAGAAAATAAATTCTTCCCAGCGAACTATAAATAAATATTTCTAATGGATTTTTCATCGAAGCCATGCGATCGTGAAGAATCGTAATGTCATGAATATGATTTTGCTCCAAACGGGGTTTTGCAGAGCAGATAATTTAAAAAAATGGAAAAAAAAGTTTGAAATAAATACAGTAGTTCTATCCAAGGTTTTTTCCTCTTCGAAGAACGATGTGTGCTTTTTTTGCACGTGGAAATAGACTGCAGATGAAAACATGTATTGGATCGCAAAACGTTTTTCACATTCTTTCCAGCGATTAATAATGAAATATTTCCAATGGATTTTTCGTAAAGGCTTCGTAAAGGATTTCTCGTATTTTCGATTTGTGAAAAATCATTATATCTTGATCGTGTTTTTCTTCAAACTAGGATTTTTAGAGCAGATAAGAAAAAAACTTTAATATAAATATAGTGGTTGGATCCCATGTTTTTTCCTTTTCAAGAAACCGTACGTTCTTCTTTTGCACGTGGAAATAGACTCCGGACGAATTCCACGTAAGCGTTCCAGATCTAATTGGATTCGTCTGATCGAAAATATCGCTTAACTTTTTGTGATCGCGATCTCGCGATGGGTGTGACTTCTCGGTCAATCTCGATAACGAAACTGCGTCAAGGCAGGGCGAATGAGAATAAATTTGAAAAAAAAAATGCAAAAAAGGATCTTGTTTGTGTGTTCGTATAGATGCGTACGAATTTACGATTAGAATAAAGTTATGGTTGCGTCCGAAGTTACAGTAATTCAATTAGTTTTCCGCCATTCCGCCCCCCCCCCAAAATGGGAACTTCGTCTCGCTCGCTCCTCCACCAAAGGTGAAACTTTCTTGCTTCGTTGCACGCCGGTGACTGAGATGGATGGCATAGCGATCGAATTTTTCGGGAGTCCCGAACGCTCAACACGGGACGACTTGGAGCACGTCTCAATTCGTTCAGCTGTCAATTTTCTCGAATCTCTCGTTTGGGAATGATGAATATAAACGAGGATCGACCACGCGTCAATCAACTGCAAAAATGTTTCGTTAGAATCGTCGGAAAAGGACATAGAATGGAAAAAATGAAGGCAAAATAACTTAATTTTTTAAAGAATTAATTTACATTTATAAATCTTGCAATAAAAAATATCTCTTGTTTTGGTTTTTAACTTGATAAATATTTTTTTGATTGGATATTAAAAAAGAAAAAATTGAATAGTGGGTAGAATTTTTAATTCTAATAATTCGAATTAAGAATAATTCTAAAGCAGATCTAAGTTTGAAAAACCTTTTTATCGAGCCATCCAAAATAGACGTTAAACCATAAAATAGCTGAAAAATAATTTCGAGAATCGCTCACACAGTTTAGGATGAAAAAAAAAGATCGATTTGAAAGAGTTCGGTAATTTAGTTTCCGGTGTGGTTGGTTCGGTTGGTTACCTCGAAACTACACGTGGATCGTTTTTTTTTCTCTTTTCGTAATGACCGAACGATCGAGCGATGAATCATCTCGACCGAGATTCTACCGTTTACCTTTCGTCGTTATTTACCGTCCCGGTAATCGCTCCCGGGCAAAGCCACACGCATATCCCGTATGCAACCCCTCTTCCTGACCAGTCTTAAAAAAGTACATGTGCACATAATAAAATGTACACTCGAGTAATTAAGTTCACGATTCTTGCAATTAGCGCTCAACGCAGCGATCTGTCAACGTAACGAAAGAGTATCCAGTGACGAAACGGATTTTATGCTTCCTCGAATGTTCAATGACACTGTGGATATCGTTGACTCCTTCCTGCCCACACACGAACACGAGACTTCAAAGAAGCATTAATTCCAATGAAAAAAAAAAATCAGCTAAAAATTAGTTTGAATTCCATCACTGAAAATCCCCAGCAATGATTATTTCTTATCCTTTCAACTGCACGTTGACGTCATGATTCTGAAGTTTTTCTCGTGATTTTTTTTACATTCTTTATTCGAAAAAAGAATTTTCAAATCGAAGACATCGGGAAAAATTGAAATATTGAATCAGAATTCAATGTGGATTCTTTATGTAAGATATCCTCATTAAATCCCTTCAGGGTCATGGTGGGGTCCAGACACTTCCTGTCATATGGCCCGTCAAGGTTTTTCTCAAACTTCATTTCTATTTACTGGGAAAAAAAACAGGGAAAAGTATTTTTCGGATTAATTGATGGATGTGTGGATACGTATATGAATATATGTCCACACGTATACTCTCGAGCAAAGCAAATATACGCAAGTATAAAATGTACGAAGCGATGCGCATGGCGGTAGATAATTTTATTGCCGCTCATAAAGTTTGTCTGAGAAAAAAGAGAGGCAAAAGAAGAGAGAAAGAAATAGAGAGGGTTAAGAGAATGAGAGAGGGACAGAGTGAGAAAGAGGAAAAGAGAGATTGAGAGTGAAGGGCCGTTTTGTTATTGCCCGACGGACAATATGCCAGAGGTAACATTGGTTCGTACATACGTTGATGGTCTTACATCGCTTTTACATTGCTTTCACATTCGCAGACTTTTATAGTGTGTGTGTGTGTGTGAAATAATTTATCTCTCCTTTTATTTTTTGGCTCCCTCTACTCGTCTCTCCCTCCCTCTCTCTCGCTCTCATTTCCTCCTGCTCTTCCTTCCCTCGTGCTCCATCGAAGTTGCACCATCTCTTGAATGCGTACTATAAATTCGAGTTCAAGAGACAGGGTCGTAAACGAGTCAGAGACTCGTGTTATTAGAGGGTCACGAAATTAACCGAGTCAATGGGGATCACGTGGGACGCATGGGACAAACAGGTCATCGATTTAGTTGTGGCCGCAGAAGGTTCAGACCTCAATCAAGAGGAATTAATAGTACCCGTAACATTCGATTGGATAATTCACTTTGCATTCATTTTCATCGGTGAAATTATGTCCAATTGATGGCCGTAGAGATTTCGCTTTAATTATGAACTTAAATTCGTTATGAATGAAGAATGAGATCTTAATTATGAATTATAGAAATTTTTTTATTTAATGATCAATTATGAAAAAGATCTCAAATTCATTGTGGATTATAAAAGATATCTTTAATTAATTACGAATTATGACAGAGATTTTTAATTAATTATTCATTATAGAAGACATCTTCAATTAATTACGAATAATGAAAGAGATTTTTAATTATTTATTAATTATGAAAGAGATTTTTAATTAATTACGAAGCATAAAATACATTTTTAATTAATTGTCAATTATGGAAGAGAGATTGATTGATTGATTGCTGAATTTCGATCGATTGAAGACTTCAAAGACAAAGAGGGAGATAGAGAAAGAAAGGGAGGAAGTGGAAGAGGTTACAAATAGCTTAGTTAAGATTTGGTCGGTTTTGTGGAGTACAATAAATATAAAGTGATCCTCGTACCTTTTTAGCACCAGGAGTGCGAGTGCGAGCGTCACACCTGTGGCGAAAGGTGCGACAAGTGTTGTCCGATGTTCAATCAGGTGCCATGGAAACCTGGGACATCTGGAAAGGGTTTTCATTGCGAGAAATGCAACTGCAACGGCCATGCCAGTTCCTGCCGTTACGACGAGGATGTTGCTGAGAGACGCGCGTCCCTCGATGTCCGGGGAAAATATCGAGGCGGTGGTGTCTGCGTCAATTGCACGGTCAGTAAACATACCACGAAAGTAATACGAGAAAAATAATTATTATCATCGCACAACGTGTATACAGGGTGTCCCAGGTAAGAATGTCATCTGTGAAATGGGGAGCTGGGCGTTAAATTCTGAGGCGATTGATATAAGCATGTACGGTCCCCGGATCAACCCCTGAATTGTTATTAATTTTTAAAGGCAGCCAATCAGGCGCGCCCGTTCAGCGCGCTTAGCCTCGAAATAATTATTATATTTAGACGTTTAGTGTCATATCGTAGATCCATAACGATGTATTTTTATACCTTGAAGATAAATTCACAATTTGGTTCGCATTGAACTCTCCATTTCTAGGGAAAAATGTCGAAAAAATATTCTAGAAAGGTTTTTCGCATTTTCCCAATCTAATTTTGCATTTTCGGTAAAAACTCGGGCATATTCGTAATCAGCGGAAAATTTCCGTTTAAATAGACCCTTTTCAGAGTTTAAAAACGGAAAAAAATATTTTTCGACTTTCCCGGCCACTTTTCCGGAATCTCGAAAATCACGAAATTTCAAAAGGTCGTAGGGTAAGCTTCTTATTAGCTATGGAGATTTATTCGGTGGGTTTGGAAAAGGTTTTTGCCTGACTTAAATAATCGCGTTGGATTCGTATCGATATCTCGTATAGT
>JAPYZJ010001114.1:0-37775 GCA_030522765.1 Ophioninae sp. B BG-2022a | reverse complement strand
AGAGTTCGGAAAAATGATACGCGCAGAGTGTCACTTAAAAACGGAACTTCAATCGAGTGCTTTACGTAATTCTACTACGTCCTCTGTTACTTCCTCTTTTCTTCTTCTTCTTCTTCTTCTTCTTCTTCTTCTTCTTCTTCCATTAAAAGAGTTTTGCCACTCGCCGGGTTTGGGCTTCACTTTACAGAGAGTAGCGCAAGTGACGGAGTGTCGTGGAGTGACGCAGTGATCGTACTGTCGTTGCGATACTTAACTCGGATAGATACATGTCAAATAAACTAGATCTTGTGTGTTGATACGTGGGTGGCTCGACGCATGAATTATTTCTTCCACTTCACGAGTAAATCGTGATAACCTCTCGGCCACCACCGTGTACCATCAGCACCCTTTCCAATCCTTCAGTGAGTACTTCCAGAAATTCCATGTCTGTTTTATCGGTCAAGGAATATATTATCGCAATGAAGAACTCAAAGTAGTACGGGCATTGTGATTGATCGAAAGAAAGTCTCGTCATAAAAGTATTGAAATATTCGTTTTTCAATATAGACACGACCTGAAATCAAATTTTTGTAAAATAGTTCTTTATAAAACCGTGACTCACTTTGCTTATAGAATCTATAAAAAGTATTGAACGTATAGATTTTGGTTTTTATAATTTCGCGATCGATTATATGAATCTGTAGGGACTTTTTTTCGTAAGAATTTTGGGAAAGTACACTGTCTTTTCAGGTAGTTGTTTTTAAGGTTAGGTCGCACCCATAGTACATACGTATACACGGACTAATTCGGATATGAGCGCCGCAACGGAATTTCCCAGAACTAATTTCCACACATGGAGTGCAAGATTTTTGGGAAATCGTAAATGAATGCTTACAATTTGCAATTCCCACCGATTTCCTGAAATATGGGATGGAATGATTGAGGTCCCAAAATGTGTGTTTTGAATATGGCTACGTGGCTCTTCTCTCCTCCAAGTCGTGATCCTAACCAAACTTTTTATTTTGCCACATTTCCATCATGGCTCGAACATGGTAATCTACTTTTTCGTATTTTCGATTCGAAACAGTTGATCTGACATACTTTTCGTATTTTCGTAATTTGACCGAGCAATATAAATTTCATAGACGAACAGGTGTCTTCTCATTCAATTTATTGAACCAATGACAAAAAAGTTAGATTTCATCGCCGTGCTGAAAACGCGATCGAAAAGTTGGAACATAGACATTTTTGCCAATGTCACGACTCTGTGGGGAGAAAATCTGCATAGTCGTATTCGAACTAACATATTGGCATCTTGATTATCTAATTGCTTCACATATTTCGAAGAATCCTAACGTTCAACTAGGCAATGATCAATCGCTTTTTTTGGCAGTCGAGTTGAGTTGAGTTGAGTCAGTCGAGAAATACACATAATCATTATGGGAACTCATGCTAGACTGAACGACCAATAGCTATGTGTATTGACAGAAAGGATACAATTCGATTCACGTTCCATTCTTGTGTCTCTCGGTGGTCCGGGTAGATTAAGGATAACCAACTGAGCGTCATGACTCTTGTTGACGATCACCTCGTTCAGTTTCACCGCTGTGTGCATACGCCTCACGTCGTCTTCGTCCCTAAAAATGCCCAAGCTTTAGACATGACGTGTCAATGAAAAATAATAATGATAATCTATATAATAAAAATGAATCGCCAAATATGTTGGTACGCGCAAAACTCGAGAACGGTTGGATCAATTTGGCTAATTTAACTCGTAATGGTCACTAGGGGTCCAGTGGACCCCAGGCAAATTCTGTAGGAATATATCGTAGAAAGGTCGACTGAGAATCGAACTTGTGCTGCCATGTGTTGTCTGAACCTACTCCAACATTATTTAATCGGTGGCGATGGTCGGAATGGCATCAGTTGTCTTGCAGATAGCAAATAGTGCTGTTCATGAAAATTGAATTTTTTCTTGAAAATATACTATTTCAAGAGTAACATAGCGTAGGTTTTTTTGCCATATCGCAAAAATCAAAATGTATATGAATTTCTCAATGAAAATTGGGTTTTTTTGTTCCCATTTTTTCTGATTGTTTTTTCGCGATATTAAAATTTTTAAACGAAAGAAAAAACGATTGTGCTACTTGAAAAACATATGAAATAAAATACTCGCGTAAGAGTTGCGTCAATAAATCAAGTAGAACGCAAATTGCAAAAAGTTTCCTGCGTGGGGTCTACTATACCCCATGTGACCATTACGTGGCGTATAGAGGTGTGACCATTATGGGTTGAAAAGAAACATTCCTCAAAGTTCGAGGAAGATTTTTACAAAAAGGAAAATTTACGAAATTTGATTGAAAAAATATAATAATAATGAATCGCTAAATGTATTGCTAAGTTCGAGAACGATTGGACCAATTTAGCTGATTTCTTTAGAAATATCGTTGCACGTACTATCTTAAGAAATTTTGCTTCATATTTGTCACAAAACAGACTGTATCTTTTCACTATCGAGTGTTGCGAAAAAAACAATAGTTACGGGGTTATAGGTGGTTTGTCTCCGGTTGTCGCTTTCGTCGTCTGGTCTGTACACTTTTGATCGTTTTCTTTCGTCTCTTTCTCCGTTTTTTCTCGTTTCTCGGGTTTCGGTGAGGAGCCGCCGATCAATCGTGCTTCCTCCTCCGGAACTTCCTTGCAGTCATCCGATTTCTCGCTATTGTCGCAGGCTTCGCGTGTCTTGTCGTCCGTCGAGTCATCAGGCATAATTTTCTCTTCCGCCTCTTCGATAGTACCGTTAGCCTGGGGTTGCGCACCAGGCTCCAAGAACCTCACCTTTGTCGCTGTTTTTGGGTCCACGTTGTGATGCGAATCCACGATCTTTTGTACCTGCGCGGTAAGAAATGATCGTTGTAAAATCGATGTTCCGTTCCAAGGCCTTAACAAGGCATTAATTACGCGGCGGCTTTGCGTGTTTTTTTGTTGTTGTTGTTTTTTTTTGCTGTCGTTTCTTATTAATTATGCTCTTATGCGACTGAGTTAAAATAAAATTGTCTTCCGTCCCGATACGACGGACTTTAATGGAAGGAAAAGGGGCAAAGATGGCCAAAATACAAATTTTCTAATCATTATTTGCCGAGTCCGGACCCACCCGAATAAACCCAAACAAACACTTTTCCAATTGGCCAATCGAGTACAGAAATTATCGAAGAGCGTTTCTATTTTTCTTCATTTTTTTTTTATACAGTCCTTACGTGACGATTAAAAAATACGATCTTGCACATCTTTGTGTCAGGAGTATCTCACTGATGAAGAGTCACGAAGATCGCTATGAGCTAGAGCGTGAAAGCGCTTATGAGATGCTAAAGTAAAACGAAAAATATATTTATATGTACATATACATACATATATTCATGTATCTATATGTTTTTGTGTACGTGTATGTGTGTATGTGTACAAATAAGAGCATACACAAATATATTTGACGTCTATCAAAGCCAATGCTAAATGAACGTGCCAATCAAGCCGAAGGAGAGGAGCGTGACACGCCCGGGGGATTTTTTTCGCTTGCACTGAGGATATAATTGGACGGCGGTTCGTATTATTTTTGTGGGGAATATACACGATGTATGACGACGGATATGACATTGCGATTTGTATGCGCGCTTGGATGATGGACATGTTTTTTTTTCTTCTTTTTTTTTCGTCGTTTGATTGTATGCACGATGAGAGACGCGTTTCGATAAAATGATGAATGACGATGACGTTTTAAATTAATCGAAAGAGCGATTTGGATCGAGAACAAAAGAGAGAAAAGAAAAAAAGAAAGAAAGAAGAGAGAGGCTCTTCGCTGATCGAAGGAAGGGCCTCGTGAGGTCGAGAAGGATCGTTTCTTTTTTGTCGGGGATCTGACTGACAAACCGGAGGTAAATTTTCCACAGCGGGTACCTCGTTGAAGTCCACCAAAGTCTGCACCTTATCCGTGACGAGCACGCAACAAACAGACACATACCGATCAGTATCCATCGCGCAATTCTTGTCGCAGGTATATGCATTTGTTTCTTTTTTTTTTTTACGTTCGTTTTTTGTTTTGGTTCAATTGACATTATTGCGAGAAGAAACGGGAGATACAGAAGAGAATTTTGCACGCTGATACTCACCACTCCGAGAGATTCCTGCTGTGTCAGTCGCAGCTCGCGAAGCATCTGATTCCGTTGCTCCATTAGGAGAGTTCGCTCGTACGTGTAAGCCGAAATGTCCGAATTCATCTGCAACGAAAAAATGCTCAGTGAAACTGTCATTGGTTAATTCTTCGAGTTGTATCCTGAGGTTTTTTTTATTTGTCGAACTCAATTTTAATTTAGCAATAAATGTGTTCGTTATACAGGTTCGTTCGGTTATACAGGGAACGAAAGTGAGAAACTTGGGTATTTGTAAATTCTCTTATCGGATGTCATTAAGTGCTCGCAGCGGTCGAGGATTTCGAAAAAAATCGTTTTCTTTTATCCTTAACTTAAAAACTGTGGAAACATTCAAACGTGGATAAACAGTTCAATCGTTTGAATGGTCGTCAAATGTTGAGGAATCCTAACGTTGAAATTTTACTGTATTTCACTTCTACGCTATTCTCACTTATACGTCACTTTTGGCATAGCCCTTGCAAAACGTATAACTGAAGTTTCATTGTACATTTTTTTTTTCTCTATAAATCACATCTACAACATGTGTAGAAAGTTTGTGCCAAAGGATTTTTCGATATACGAAGTGGTTCACGAGTTATGGTCCTGAAACGGAGCAGGTATACGGTTAGTGTAAATCACATGTGCGGACTTTCAAACGGGTTTTTCTCGAAACACCATTTTTCGAAACGGTGACCACGATATTTCAGAAACTACTGCATCCATCTTGTTCAAATTTCTACAGCATCTTTAATATGTTATAAGCCAGCGATTGAACTAGAATGATCTTGGTTGCTTCGATACTTTTTTTTCGCCGAGCGAAAAACTTAAGAAAAAACGAGTAAATGTAATGTAATTTTCAAAAGTGTATAAAAAAAGTCAATTTTTGTAATTTAAAATTCAGTCTAGTTCAATCGCTAGTCTTAAATATGGAGATTAAAATACAGTTTGATTTTTTGAGTTCAGATAAGCAGAACAGCCGCAATCTTGTTCATCGTCAAGTACCTCTTTTACTTGATGTCTTCCTGTCAGCCACTATAACTTTTATTCTATTATATATTTTGACTTCAAAAAATTTGTTTGGGTTTTTTAAATGTTGTAAAAGATTATGTAAAAATAATGAGATTTATTGTTTCGATGGTTTGCCCGTAGAAAAATATTTAAAAATCCGTAAAAAAACAGCCGAGGAATTAAAGGATCGTGTTAATCAAGACGTCCAGTCATCATTGTTCGACCGAGTAACTTAAACAAGTAATTATTAATAATGTTTAATCGGCAAGTTATCGAGCTAAATTGGGAATAAGCTTGACTCACCATCTCAACGATTTCAATTTCTCCCTCAATGCGCAATTCGTACAAGAACTTCTTGAGGTCTTTCTTCATCTGTATGGAATTGTCCTCCATCTGTGCGACCGTGAATATCCTCATTTTGCAATTTTTCCACGTTCTGTGCTGTTTGAGTAAGAATGGTAGAAGCATGAGGAGTCCACCATCGTGAACGACCCACCATACGTCGATGTAACCGACGACTTTTTCCGTCGAGTCAGGAAAGAAGTTGATGCCTTTGGGTACGAGAAGAGCCATACGAGCGGTGGTAACGTTTCTGACAGCTTGAAGGAAGATACGCCAGGTTCTCTCGTCCTCGGACTGTCGCCATCCGTAAGGCCATCCGAGTATAACGGTATTGGGTTTCATGCCACCGAGGCCGGTAGTTTGTATGAGGGAGCTGAGGCCGTCAACGATGTTTCGGGCTACGAGTACTTCGACGAAACCTTTGACTTTTTCCTCGTCAGCGACTTTCCGAAGGGATTGTTTGGCGGCTAAAGCCTCGCCGGAATTCTTGGTGTAATCGCCACCGATGCAGCTGACGCATACGGTCAATCCTCGTCCGGCTTTGAGTTGGCTAGCGAACGCGAAGAGTTTCCTATACTTGGGCACTAGATCTTCGTTCAGCTTGACCAATATGAGAATCTGGGGACGCCAATTTTTCGTATGCGGTGGACCCTCCTCGAGTTTAAGCAACGAGTATCTCGCTGCCGAAAGAGCAAGCCCTCGTATACCGTCACCCCATTCCTTCTCGGCTCCACGATACTCGATGTATTTGTAGATGCAACCGGCCATTCCCATTGCCAATAAAGCGTAGTACCAACTGGTCATGAACATTATAGCGATGCAAAGGGAGAGACCGATGAACGAGAGGCTCCAGTGATAATACTTGAAACGTGGACGCCAGTTGGGCGTGCGCAATAGGGTCTGCAGGGCGCACGCCAAATTCACGAATCCGTAACACATGAGGAAAAACATTGACAAGAGGGGCGCGAGATAATCAACGTTACCGAGGAGTATTCCGCACTGGCATATCATAATCGTCAACAGCAACGCCCTTGTTGGCTCACCCCGACTCGAACTCTTCGCGAACGGTGTCAAAAATGGTATTATACCGTCTTTGGCGATCGCTTGAAGCAATCTTGGGGCTCCAGTTAACGATTGAAGTCCCGCACCGAGCGTCGAGAGAAACGAACCTATCAGTATCACCCATTGATTCGGCCATGCTATATTTGCCACTACCAACCTACCACCGATACTCTGACCGAATTTGTCTCGCAACAAGAGATTGTCGACCGTTCCCGCGAATAATAATACCGTTGATAGATACACCGTTGAAGTCGTCAGAATCGCGCATATCGTTCCGATAGGTATTGACTTTTGGGCATCCGCGAGGTCACCCGATCTATTCGACCCAGCCATGATTCCTGAAACGCAACGGATTATGGGTTTTCGCTTCGTCCTAACCTAAGCCTCGAAAAGTTTTTGTGTGGTTGATTAGAGTTTAGCGTGTGTGAACTCTGTAGAAAATCTACGCTTCTGAGATACCATTTTGGAAATCTGGAGGCTTTCATCGTTCGATGTAGCTTTTCTAACTTCCTTTCACTGTTCCAATCGACCAATGTTTGATTCGATTCCGAACAGATAACACGTGCTTTCTTCGTAACAACGTTTTGTGGCGATACGAAATTTACACTTTTTTTCTTCTCACTTTTCAATTATTATACATTTTCTGCCTGTGTGAAAATGATTATCCGAATGTTTGAAACAATACTATGAAAAGTGTACTTCACTATCAAATGTCTAAAAATCCTATACTCTCTGAGTATAAATTTGTGATATTCGCGAAAAATGTTATACTTCAGATTTGTCATATTAATAATCTTGCTTTTTCCGAATAGTGTATTTTGTCTTCTTCAAAATGTTGATTGATTTTGATTACTCGTTAATGAGAGAAAAGCATATATTTTTGCTCGGAAAAACCGTCATTTGTGTACGTGTTTGAGGATGTTCTTTTTGACCTGGTTTTCTCTCCAATTTCGAATCCGATTAATTATTTTCAATTTGCAATGGCTGATTGAGTGATGAAAATGTTTAAATTATATCTTTTTCCTTTCGTTAAGGGCATGACGAAATCGGGTCCGTCCACTTCGAAATTTTGAAACCACTGTTCTCTCAAACGGCTGAACCGATCGGTACGAAATTTGTTACATGCATTCAGGACGATGGCACCGAGGGTCACCCGGTCGTCATTTTGGATAAAAACGTTTCATTCTTGAGAAATCGCGGTTTATAACGTTTCGACAATCTCTCTCGCACTCGTGTGTCACGTGGTAATATTCGTCATGCCCTTAAGTCAAGGATCGATGCTAAGTATAAGTATTGGTATTCTCACCGGTCACCGATGGGAAGAATATACCAATAAGTATGGTAAACGAGGTCGTCAGATCAGCTTGAATCTGATTGTACGAGGATTCCGCCATTTTGTCGACGTCCTTCGGATCATCACCATAAGCTATGAATTGTCCGTCCTCTTGGAAGCTGCCCCAGATATTTTCTGCAAGCAACGTTCGTGTTCGTTCGCCCTGCTTCTTTTTGTACATAAAACTATTTATGTATTACAAATTAAATCGATTATCGTAATAATTCTCACCGAGAAAGACACCGCTTGCCAATCCACGAATTCCATTAACGATTGTCACATTGTGCTCCGTATAATAAGAATCGCAGCTGTGAGTAGAATTCCCGCAGTAAATTCTTTGCAGTTCGACACTGTCTTTCGAGCATTTGCTGATATCGATGTCTTTGAGCAAACGTTTCCCAAGAACGCACATCCTGAAGATAAACCACGATCCGTTATTCTCGTGTTCTTTGAATCGCCACAACAGGACTCGAAGAATAATCCAAAATTAATTTGGTAATGAGAAAGAGAGGATAAACTTTTAAAATTGAAAAATCGAGCAATTCGAAAAAAATTGAAAAAAAGCTTCGAATAAAGTAAAATAAAAATTAAGATAAATATAAAGATAAAAATAAAGATATGTCTACGAAACGATAACAAGCCATGCCTATGTGCCATTCCCAAAACGAGTTTGCAGAAATTTCGTTTAACCTGAACAAAAAGATATTAGATTGGAATAGGTTTGAAGCAAAGTTTCTTCCCTCTCTCCCGATATCTTTTCTACGAGATTTCGTGACGAAAACCGTGGATCTCGGTATATTTCTGTATTCCACGTTTTTGCAAGGAAAGTCCGTTTTTGCAGGTACGAACGTGTTAGATGAACATAACAAAAATAAAAGTTATGGAATATAACGAATAGAGCATTTGTACAAAGCTTCTGGATCGGTTTTACTGAGGCACATGAGAATATTAGGCGTTTGTTTGGCCGATTATGCGAACGTAAATCAATAAAAAAATTATAAAATTGTAATCATACGCAATAGGCATTAAGTAACAATAACGGCAAGAGCAACAGCAAAATTAATTAGTAGCACAAAAAAAAACTTACGGCAGAGCATCGTTCCCGTACACGTTGACGAAAAGACCGACGTAAACGGCGACTATCGATAGTATGACGCAGGCCAATGCGATAGTCGCGAATTTGTTTACGAATTTAACGCCGATAAACACAATGGTCCCCATAACTACAAGCAGACCGGTACCATAGACGCGAAAATTGTTATACATTATGCTCGCGTCTTTGGTAAAATCTCCGAATATACTGAGCGATGGTGCCATGTATGTCTGTAATGAGAAAAATCAAGGGAAAATCGTTTCAACGAGGTTGTTTGGGTTTATTTATTTCCGCTTTTATTTCCTATGTAAGGTACCCATGTAAGGCCCAGTGCCTAATAAAACCCACGTTTTAAATATCCAAAACTACAAAGTCAAACATGGATTGAGCTCTCATCGTCGAGTGTCTAACTTTGGATGGCCGCAATTGCCATAACAAACGCTGCGCTGTGGCGAACCCAAACAAATTTGCAGTCTATAGAAGGCTTTCGAAAACAAAAAATGTTTTCAATATTACTTAGTGAATTTTTATTCTAATTATATGTAGCCATTTATCAGCACTATACAAGTTGTTATCAAAATTTAAGTTAAAAATTGAAGATTATATATTTTTTCAATTTTTTTTCGTACGAAATTACAACGGGTATGGCCTCATTAGGAACAGTGGTCTGAATAAGGCCCAGAAAACGCTTTTTTTAAAAAAGCTTATAGTTAATAATGAACATTGATTTCTGAGCCAAAATTATTATTAATACGTTGATTATTGAATAAATGATTAAATAAACATTTTTGTTTTATTTCAACATTCATAGTTTTTTTTGCACTTAAAAACACATAAGGTGGGCCTTACACGGGTCAGATACCTTATGTAACCAAACTTTAGCTTTTGCAATATATAGTGTTATGTTCGCGCAGGTGCAATTTCGTTATATCGCGATTTATGATCGCCGATAATCACCAGAACAATTTCGACAGCTCCGATAATGTACATGGCGGCGGCGAGGGTCGTGCCGGTGTAGAAAAGCATTCCTACGGCACCACCGAATTCCGGGCCGAGACTTCTCGATATCATGAAGTACGAACCTCCGGCCGGTACAACACCGTTTGTAGCGATGGCGCTCATACTTATAGCGGTCAGCATTGTCTGCGAATGAAAAAAAGTGAAAAAATCAAAAGAATCAAAATTCCGGGATTCTTTACGAGACTGACGCTATGATCGTTTTTCAGAAGTTCAACAAAATGTGTAGAAATAATAATAATAATAATAATTTGAGGGAAAAAAACAGTTTTTACATAGGAATTTGAGGGGAGGGGCACTCACGACGCAACAGCAGCAGAGGACGATCAGGAAACCTTGAACTGCACCCGCAGTTCCGACCACCCAAGTGAGACGAATAAACAATATAACGCCAAAGATATTCTGAATGCAGGGCAGGAAGACACCGATGAGAGTTCCCATTCGGGCACCACCACCACCAGCTGCTGGACCAGGCTTGCTGTCCGGATCGGTTGGGGCCGGTATTGTGTTGCTGTAATTCCCGAGCGTGGCAAGCAACGTGGCGATCCGAGGTCGATCGTCCATTTCTTCCTAATAATGATAAAAATGAAACAGCGATCTGTTATATCCGTATTAAGTGGTCCAATTGTATCGATAGAATTTTAACTCTTAATGGTCACTAGGGGTCCAGTGGACCCCAGGCAAATTTTGTAGGGATATATATATCGTAAAAGGGTCGATTGAGAATCGAACTTGTGCTGTCATGTGTTGTTGTCTGAACCTACTCCAACACTATTTAATCGTTGGCGATGGTCAAAATGGCGTCAGTTGTCTCGCAGGTAGCAAATAGTGCTGTTCCTGAAAATTATTCTTTTTTTGCAAATATACTATTTCAAGAGTAACATAGCGTAGGTTTTTTTGCCATATCGCAAAAATAAAAATGTACATGAATTTTTCAATAAAAATTGGGGTTTCTTGTTCTTTTCTTTGTAATTGTTTTTTCGCCATGTTAAAATTTAAAACGACAGGAAAAACGATTGTGTTACTTGGAAAACATATGAAATAGAATACACGTGTAAGATTTGCGTCAATGAATCAAGTAGAACGCAAATAGCAACAATTTTTCGGCGTGGGGTCTACTATACCCCATGTGACCATTACGTGACGTATAGAAGATGTGACCATTAAGGGTTAACCAGAGAATGGTAACCCTTTTTTTTCTTCACCTATTTGGTAACCTGGGATGATAAACCACCTCAATTCTGAAAAATTTATATCTCCGGTAAAATTTCACGAAAAGAGTTCAGTTTGGGCTTGTTCTTTTCGATTTTCAATACAGAATCGCGCAGGCTTATGGTGAATCCGCTTGACGTAGGAAAAGTTCGTAAGAAATTAGGTAAAATGGTGGAAATCATGTAAAACTGACTTTTTTTTATCGATTCACCTGGGATAGTTTTTCACCCCAGGTCACCGTTTTGGGGTTAAATTTCCGAAATCGTAGATTGTGAATAAACGCTGAAAAGTAATTTCTAGCTCACGATTTATTCGTTTTCCATTGTTCCATTACCTCGTAAAAAATGGATGAGGTGTGTGAACGCAAAATTGAATGTCATTTCTATTAAAACTTCATTGAGAAGGTAAGAATGAAAATACGGTTGAACTTTTGCAATTCTTTCAACATTAAAAAAAAACTTTCAGCTTTCCAATCGATCAATAGGTTTGAACAAACAACCGATGTCTCTCGAAATATTTGTTCATCCTTTGGTTAAAAAATAAAAAGGACAATTTTAATGCCATAGATAAACAATACGATCGAATTTCTTCTTCAGAATTATCTTCCATCTCGGACCTTCGATTCGTGTATTCGAAACGTAAAAGTTATGTATCGTGAAAAAAGTAGGTAATTGAACGTCATCAAAAAAATTACTCGTCTGCGGTCCCTGACCTTCAATTATGTCGGGACACGTTTTTTTCTCGCCCAACTCCGACGTATATGTAGGACTATACGAGGGCTTGTTATTTTTCAATGCGGTATCATCGACACGGCTATACGATAGAGATAAATCCGACTGATTCGAGAGGATATTGCGGCGTTGCCTTCTTGGATGAATACACCACTAAGGGTAGATTACAGGAGTGCTGGGTTGATATATCCGCAGTCTCTTTCATGCGAGGGCGTTTAACTCGAGTATTCTGCGACGTGGATGACACATTGATTGCTTTCGAGAGAAACGAGCCATCTTCACGATTCTTCGACTTGTACCCGTGCAAAAATAAATATAGATAATATAATAAGGGGACAGGATAAATCTGGGGAAAATTCCCTTACGGGAGAAATTAGAAAATTTGGCTAATCTTGAATTAAAAAAAAAATGATGATGAGATTGTACTTGTCGATTTTTGAAGGGATTATCATTAAGGTTTGACAAACATTGTAATTAAAGTGCAGGTAGGTAAAAAAAGTTGCTGTCGAATTTCTTGCCCCCCCCCCCCCACTATTTCAATTTTAAACGATACAAAGTTTGTAGAAACGTAGGAAAAAGCGTGTCTCTATCAAAGGGACTATATTACGATATAGATGATTTGATTTTTATTAAAAAAAAATTGTTTAATGTCGTTTTTATTCCTAGCACGGTTACATGTCTAATCGTCTTCGTAAAAGTCAGTAATTTCGTCGATAAATGACTGTACTCTTCAGTTATACTGGTTTTCAATTCGCAGTAATGTGGAAATCTATTCTCACCTCAAAATGATAAAAAATCGCCTTACAATGATACGACACTTTTTTGTACTCAGCAGAAACGTCTGAAAAAAATCGAACTGAAAAAAGAGTCGTAATCTCAACAGATATTTATCTCCAGTACAATGATTTTTCAAAACCGTTTTGTAACAGGAATTATACCGAAGATTTTTTTTTATTTTCTCAACTTTTTAATGATCGTTGTACTTTTAATCGATCAGTGCGAACATTTTCTAATGTATCAATATGTCAACGTCGATTTTATAAGCGATCGACGCGCGAGTCATTAGTTTTGCGCGTTTGATTTTTTTGTAAGCAACGAATGCAGTCGACTCTATTCCCTTTCCTTCATAAATCCCATCAGCGAGGCTTCCTACCTTTGCACATTCGTTATCTAGAATATTCGATCTTTGGATTCAGCAAAATCGAACGGGTTCGGGAGGGCCAGTCTCTCAAAGAGAGAGAGAGAGCGAGAGAGAGGACGAGGTATCCTTCGATAGAGGCGCCCTTTCGCCGTGTCTAGCCCTTTCGTTCACCGTTAGGAGAGAGACTTCGAAGGTTCGATAGATAAGAAAGTAGGACAGGGGAAAGAGCTTGTGTAGGCTGCGACAGCAATATCCTATGTACAACGTTGAAGGCAGAAAAATGTCGGCTTTCGAGACGGGGATTTCCGAGGTGAGGAGGAGGAGGAGGGGGGGGGGGTGGCTCTGCGCAAAAAGCTACAAAAGGGTTGGGAGGATGGTTTCTAGGCTTCATTAAAATCCTGAGGAGCAACCCTGAGCTTTCGTTCTTTTTTATTTTTTCGTCGAGCTCTCCGATTCACTTCAGTCGTCGTCAAGTGCTTTACCACGAGAGCCACAGATAAAAAGCGAGAGGAACGAAAAAGAGAACTTTAACGAACAAGAGCACCGTTTTGTTTGGGACGATTCAATGGAAAAGTATCGATTTTGTGGAGATGAAGGAGATACGTGATCCGACGTGCACGTTGACGGATCACACATTCATTCTTTTTTTTATCCTCTCTCAATTGTTTTCTGGCATGCAATGTCATTTTGTTCCCTTTTTTTCTCGCGCGTTTGTGACATAACGATATTCGAATGGAAAAGTCGCGATCTTTCAATGTTAGCTCGTTATGTTCCAACGCTGAAAAACCAGGTAATTGTGCGTAATGGAGTCACCATCCCAATTTCGACTGGAAAATTGGTTTTCCCTGTGGGGTTGCAGATTCCATTACAGCAAATGATATTACGTCGAGGGAGGTTGCAGCAAATACACTCGGGGTACGTATGAACACACGCGTTGTTATTCGTAACAACAACTAGAAAAAAAAAACGCAAATGAATTCTGATCGATTTTCAGTCTCATCTATGAAATCGTGTATTTATCATGAATTTACTGCTGAAGCAAGGTAATCGAGGCGCGATATTGCAATCACCAACAGCTAATATAAGCGTTGACATTTCGAAAAATTGTCTATTTTTCTGGCTCTGGAAATTCAAAAACTTCGCAACTGGAATTAATGAAAAATGTCAGCCTTCTCGGCGAAATATCGTTACTGGTGGCCGATTGGAGCAGTTTATGGTTTAAAAAACCCGGACAAGCCCGGGTGGGACTCGCCCACTGAGGGTTGCGTACAAATTTGTAGGTAAATATTATAAATAGTTCAGGAATCCAGTCTCGCAGTTTTTTCCGAATTTTTTTTAAAGATTTAATTAAAAATGTACAATTTATTACTTGCCAAATTTCATAGTTCTAGGTCAACTGAAAATACTCTATAAATTTTGATTCCCTTGAGGGTTGAAACAAAGCATTTTTCGCGACATAAACGACCGTATCTTCTTTTCACGTTAACTTAGAAATTTGATTTTTTCAGAGCTTCAAGGGACTGTAGTCCTGAGTATATGGTTTTAATTTTAACTCGATATCTCCACGCGTTCCCTAGATAAAGGGTCTTCACAGACAGACGGATGGACGGACAACAAACTGATCCTATAAGGGTTCCGTTTTTTCCTTTTGAGGTACAAAACCCTAAAAATTGAAACTGGATTTTGGCTGAGGGTCTGATTATCCATATTTACCGAGAACTATTTTGCATGGGTATTCCTACAGGGTTTTCCTTTGATTCGGGTCACTTTGTGTTTTTCATTGAAATGACATTGATAGAAATATGCTGAATTTATAATACTGATTAATTGGACAAAATGATAATTAAATTCGTTTTCTGATTATGTTGGTCGTAAAATATTTTCGATGTCATTGATTTGACACACACAAGCTAATTATAAAACCCAGCGTACAGATTTCCTTCTTCCTTTTCAGTGTGAATAAAATATAAGCGTTAAAGTACGTAATTAATTTATAAAATTATTTTTTAATACTTTTTTTTACTTTGTTTTTGATTTGCCAGTTCTGAACGTGTTTTTTTTGTTTTTTTTTTTGTTTCTTTTTTAATTTCAATTCTTTTCTATACATATGTTTCAGTGCGAAAGGCACACGAAAGGCTTTATGTATATCAACATATAGGATACGTGCAACCGTGGAGAGCACGCTGACGTGGATACACGGTATAGCCGACATCATACACTCCGCGTGACAGGGAGACAAACAGGAGGCCCCAGTTTATAAATAACTTGATAAAGCGTGATACTAATCGAGTTTACGCTACGTTGTTTGCACTTTACCCAATGTCGGGGGCAAACTTTTTATTGCCGGATGGGTAAAACGATGTCAAAAATATTTTCATACTCAAAACGTTTCTATGGGTCGTTTAATTGCGATCGAACGAACTTTCGTGATAACAAAGTTTGCGCATTAAGTTTTTCCATCGATCAAACATTTCCCTACCTTACTATGAGTTTCAAAGAGTAAACTTGATTTTATAACGGATTTTCCAGGATTTTCTCCCTCGCTCCTGAAAAACCTTTACGAGAAAGCTCGAAGCATTTTTTTTGTCAAGAATTCCGACATTTTATGCACTTGAAGTTCGCATCGTTGCGACCTAATGAAATTTCTTTTCTCATTTTTTTATTTTCTTGGTTCCTCTATTTGGCTGAATATTTTTCTCCACGTTTAAATTTAAAATTATCACGAAAAAAATTCGAATAATTATTGAGGTATTTTACTTAAAATTTGGGAAATAAAAAATAGAGAAATTGAAAAATAATCATTTTTGTTGCGCTGCAACGTTGCGAAATTTAATCTCACGAAATTTTTGGAAAACTCAGAGCGTAGGTCTTGCAAAAGCGACATAAAACAATTAACTGAATACAAGGTCTCGTATTTGAAAAAAATATTTTAAAAAGATATTAATATCGTATCTCAGCAGGGAAAATCCTCGATAAGCTATCGATGGGATTACTCGTTTATGGTTCGTTTCGATTGACGTAAAAGAGGGAATGGAATAGCCTCAAAGAGAGCGAAAGAGAGAGGGAGAGATGTCGCAAAAGGAATAACTTAGCTGAAAAAGAAAATAATAATCGCAAAAAAAAAATTGAGTGGAGTGAACGAGACTCGTGGAAAATTCAATTCGGTAGAATTATACCGAGCACGAGGCAAACTCACTGAATATGCATCGTTCGTGCGGAGCGCGTTTGAGAAGGAAACATGAGTCCCTCTCATCTTTGCTGACAAATCGCTCTTGTGGCTAAAGTTAGAGTGGAAAACGGGAAGAGTTACTCGGGAGAATTGATTGATGTCGAGTGCATATTCTACTTTGCAGTCCCTCTATACCCCCCTCTCTCCTACTTTTTCGCATTTTGCTCTCTTTACTTTTTGCGAGCAAGCTGTCTCAATTTTCAATAAGATATCGAATGATCATTTTTTAAATGATAAAATTTGATAAACATTACAAAAAGTTGTGTGTTTGCGGGAAATCTGATGATGTCGGTTTTTAAAGCTTGGCTTCGAATGATTTTTCAATACGATATACGATCTCGTAAAATGATGAGTTTTGGTGATAAACCATCATTTTATGACTAGGTAGGTACCATCAAAGTTTTACTCACATCGTAGAGATAAAGATTCGTCTCGTATCCGGGCTTTTTCTCAGAGTTGGCACTGACGATGGGATCACCGTCACCCGCACCTCCGCCATCGCCTGTAATAATACAAAACGTATCGGTTACATCGACTCGTTCTGTATTGAAGTATTCCTTTTCCTACTCAGCTAGGATTATTAATTATATCATTCGAGGATTATTTATTACATCACGAATAAAACGATCCAAGGCCTAACTTCCGTGGCCATGGATAATTTTACATTCTCAAGTATTTTATATAATAATAATGAATGATAATAAATAAAGAATAAGAATTGCAAGTGAATATAATTTTTATTATTTTACATTTTCACCCTTTATTTGATCGGTAATTATGCAGAAGCGGGGGTCCAACTCAATTTTGGCGGGCGATTTTTTTTTTGCTATAAATTAGTTTAATTAGTCACCATTAGTGATATTTAGCCGGCGAAGGCTGACATTTTTAATTATTAAACCCAAACAAACTCAATCAAACTCAATCAAACCCAAACAACCTTAATCAATCCATAAGTTATGAGGCTGTTTGGGTTTGTTTGGGGATATTCTGAAAAGCTCATTTCATAAATCCCCCTACTCCTCACCTTCACTTTAGGCGTCGAAGTATACGAAAATGCTTTATTTTATTGCATTTTTCGCCGAACTTCAAAACTTCACAATTTATGGAAAGAATAAAAAATGTTAGCCTCTGCCATCGAAATATCACTAGCAGTGACAAATTAAATTAATTTATAGCAAAAAAAAAAATTTCTCGTCAAAATTGAGTTGGAGCCATTTTCTCTTCCTCGGTTTATCCTATTTCTATGTAAGTAGATTTTTCTGAAAAATGTCTGTATTTATCTTTCTTCCCTAGCTCTAGACAGTGACAGTTTCTTAAAAAGAAATACAACGTTTTCAATTGTATTCGCATATTTTTCCGTGCTCGTTTCGTTTTATTTTTATGAAAGTGTTTTCAACGCGGAGAAGAAATTACATAACGTATGAATTCTTGGCGCGAAGTACGAATAATAGTTCCAAAAAAATATTGGAGTTTGCAACGTTACATTGCGTAAACACGAATATAGCCCGTTGCGTAAGAATGTTGGGTAAAGTTACGTACAGCAGTAGAGTTATTGTGAGAAGGGTTGCCGATAAGTTTGTGCACGAATGAATGGCGAAAAAAAAGAAACTTTTTTTTTTCGTCGACTACGACAATTGTGGATTGTGCATTGCGGTGAAGAGGAAAAAAAGGAGAGCATGGAAATATACGGTCCGATACTACGAGTTACCTTACCGTACTCTCATTCGTATTATTTTTTATAGTTTGAGATGTTTTTACGTTTTCTGGCTTATTTCCTTACGGAGACAGGAAACCGTTTTTTTTTTTTTACAAAAATGTATAACAATGAAAGCTTTTTGTATTTATGCAGCCCTGTAACACGCCTGAGAATACGCTATTATTAACGTCGTTTAATTTGAAAGTACAATGGCACATTGGGCACCGTCCCTTTTTTTCGTGCCATAAAACAATGAAGAATGATTCATGTAGGAAAAAACTCGAAACGAGTTTTATCTCGCGTTATTAATTTTTCAGTCTTTTCTTGAACTCCTTTATACCGGAAATTAATATTTCTTTCAATATTTTTTCTGTACCTAAGCTGCTATTTTAGAGCTCGAAATACTCCAGTTTCAAATACAGTTAAGCTTTAAGCAAGTTTCCACGGTTGGTTGACTTGGGAACGCCTCAAGCAAGTTCGCACGGTTGGTAAACGAGTTCAAGTTTGACGCAATTGTGTATCGTTGTTTGGTCGAAAATTCACCCAGCTCAATTGGTAAACAAACGTACGGAAATTATACAGCACAGGAAGTGTTTCGAGTAGCGCGGAAGTTGTAGGAATATTCGGGATGTATTGAGAATTCAAAAAAAAATTATATTGTTTTGTCTATTTTTGGATGGATTTTATTAAAAGTATGCTGAGTTTTATATTCTTTTGATTTTCAGATAATCCGCATCGTTCTGATTATTCATAAGGGATAAACTTCCGAAAAGTTACAGGACCCTATCGAGCTGAAATTTTGCACTGACCTTCTTTGTAAAATTCTGAAAAACTCCCCTAAAAGCATTTTTGGAGAGTAACAATAGTTTCCGAGATATAAAATTTAGAAATTTACATTTTTACATGATGACGTGACACCATATGTGTATTATGTGCAAAAAATAAACAAAACAATAAAAAAAATAAAACGAGAAAAAAATACAAAATAAAAACAAAACTGGCTGATTGACAAAAATAAAAACAAATCCAAACAAACCCAAAACCAAACAAAAAAAATACAAAATAAAAACAAAAAATAAAATGAAAAAAAAATATAATCCCCAAAAATTGTTTAAGGGATTGTCTCAAAATATCACAAAGAAGGTCTGTGCAATATTTCAGCTCGATCGGAGGGTGGAACTTTTCGGAAGTCCACCCTTCATAAGAAAAATATCATTGTTTATTAACATTTGTTGGGATAGTCAGAAATGCAGCTCGGACCAAAAGCATTGTTTTATTAAACATAATTGATTATCGATCGTTTGAACAGTCCATATCGATAAGAAACGGTTCAACGACAAACGACAATACGATTACTGCCATCAACTGCAAAAAACATTTTTCGTGAATCGTAAAAAAGAAAATAAAGATCGGAGATATTTAGGTGTCAAGTTTACACAGGTCTAAAAGCACATCTGTCGAATCCTTTCGATGTTTTGACACCTTGAATTTCTATGGACAGTGTGTGTACATAAGTCCGAAGAATCACTTTGGAATCATGGTCTTGGTTCTCATATTCGTATTTTCGTTGAGCCCTAATGGAGGAGAAGTATAAATGCTGAAGGAGTTCTACCTTCCACCCTTATTTTTTTATAGTAATCCCCCGAGGACTCATCCGTCTGACGAGGCGAAAAACTTGTGGCAGGCTCATTTGTCGCACGTCAGAGGCGAACGTCTTTATGAAATCCGACGGTATTCGGATGAGTGAAACTTCGCTCAGATTATGACGCCAGTGCTGGGACGGGGGTGGGAAAAAAGGAGATGAAGTCTGGTTCATTGATTTTACGTAATAAGCCTAAAAATTCAAGGGATGGAAATGTTAGATCCTTGAGCCGTAGCAATGACTGTTACCCAAGCGGAAAATTGACAGTGCATCCCTCATATGAAAGAGGGCATTTGAGGGCTTCTTTGAGGTTTCTTTGATGACGAAATCCTCAAATAAGCCCTCAAAAGCCCTTATTGTGGCAATCCCCAGCAAGATTACCAAAACAGAACCAGGTTTGGGCAATATAGGGCCAAACCAGGTTTGGACCAGTATAAATAGCTTCGACTAAATCGTTTGTGTATTTTTGTTACTAAACTCGATTATTCAATTGCAGGTAAAGATAGGATAAAAAACGCGAGGATAATAACAATTTATTCTATTTTACATTTACAAGTCCTTCAAAAAATTACACACTTGGGTCGTTCTTCTTTTTAACCTACAATAGTCTGTCCTTCGTCTTATTATGGCATCTCGTTGGAGTATTGATATTTACGGTTTTTTAATTCTTTTCGAATAAACGTCCATATTTTTTTTATCTATTAATATTATGTCATTTTTCATTTTCTCTAACCAGCATATTTTATACGTTTTTTTCCGTAGAATGCCGTGACAGAGTGGTAAACCGAAATGTGGTCTCCACAGAAAAAGGCCACTCTGTCATACTATTTTTTAAAAAACCGACGTTAAAAAAGAATTTTTATTAGACGGAAAGGAAACTTTAATTAGTCATAATGAAAACACAGAAGCAACTTTTTTTTTGACCCACAGAAGTCACTATTATGTGTAGTTCAAAAACCAAAAAAAACAGAAAAACGTCGTTTTATTGTAGGTTAAAAAGAAGAACGACCCACTTACTATTCTCGGTGCCTTTATACATACATGGTATAATGCCAGCCCATATTTTTGAGCAATCCTATTCGGTTTATTTCGACATTTTTCTAGTGACTAACGCTGAATACTTTTCATAAGAGAAATTATTTTTTCCGAAACACACGATTACGCATGTGCATTAAAAGGGATAACTTCAGGGGACACAATGATTTTCACGGAGCGCCGTTCAGGCAACCAATTTCTATACGGGCCTGACCAAAGCCATAATTCAATTACCGCACAATGATTGCAAATAAAAATGTTATTATATTACGATTAAATAAAAACAGCTCATACGTAAGGATTATTTGAGCAATATAAAAAGATCAACTGTTCACATAGTAGCATCAAATAGAAATAATAGAAAAGCAAAAAACAACAAGATCAGCGGAATTGAAAAACCACGAGAGCAAACCGTCGTTACAAAAAGCTCAAGGACGAATAAAAAATATTTTTAAAACCACGAATTTTCACCTTTCGATTCCTGTATGTTAGATCAACAGGAAACTGTCAATTTCCATGATGTTTTTCCAGTCCAAGGATGAAAAGTAATCGCACGGTGAGAAGAAACCGGATTCGCGATGAGTCTATAGGATTATCGGTGACCTCATAAAGTGTTACGAAATTCTCGAAACACCACGAAAAGTTTGAAGACCCCGGGAATTGCAACGACGATTCAATAAATACAAATTTGCCGAGAGATAAGTGGTCTTGACTCGACAGTTATTCATTTGAGGTAGCATGGAGCTTGTCACTCAGCTGTATTTCCGGAACGGTTGAAGACGTCGAAAAATGTCTGAATGACTAAAACGACACCACGTAACACCAAGAGTGGAAGGTGATTGGGGTGTCGATGCTTTCGTGAAATCAGGCGTTAAATCGAGGCCGGAAAATAAGGCAACGTCGACGAGAAACTCGAAGTCGAGAACGAGATTGCGAATAGGAGGGAATCAGGGATGGCTAACCGGGTTGCGGTAGGGGGACAAGAAGTGGAATGGCGGGTGGGAAATTGAGAAAATCGAAATGTGCAAGTGGATATATATATATATGTATATATGTATATTATATACCAAAATATGGGTGAGGTTGGGGTTTAGCGGAAGTGGGTGCACTGGGTTTCGTGCAGGAGTATGATACTGGCTTCCTCGTATGAAATAGTGCAGTAGTAGTGTCAGTTGATAGTTGGTATAGGCAAGGACAAAACTGGGTCGGGGTGGGTCTTCCCGGTCATGCTCTCTCGTTGCGAATGCAGCGCCAAGATCGTTCCCTCCCTCTTCCTCATCACGTATATATTTGATATATTGACGTGACGAAAGTTTGGCGTACGCGTAGTACCGTTTTAACCGAAGCTTTCCGAGCTTCCAAATAGTATATTTTCATATTCCTTTTCACACGCGGGCTGTCATGTTTGCGTCGGAGTTAAGAGGAGCGGAGGATTCGCTATTTTGTATACGTGAAGAAAATGACCAAAGTCCATCATGATTATACATGCTTGGATCGCCTCTGATAAAAATCATAATTTATTCACGATTATGACACGTAAGGGAAATGTGAAAATGGGGTTCGTCGTTGTTTTGGACGGTCGTTGTCAGTCATTTTGTATAATTTTATATACGAGGAAAAGTAAAACGTAGGCAACTTACAGCTCATTAATTTGATTGTTTGTTCGATTTTGTACAATTTTTAATAAACCTTTTCAATATGGCGATAATTATTGTTGAATCGATTGTGGAGTATTGAGAATTGCGAGAAACGCAAATTACAACGTTGGCGATAATTTGTTGAGCTGTTTTTTGGAATTTACAGAATTTTGAGTATTCGGGTAATTACGTAGGGTGGGACGAATTTTCAACATCAAATATCCTTATATGTTCCTATATTCTTGTTTACATCCTTTCCTATAATCGAGGTTTTCTCAATATCGTTGAATTTATTCGCGAATTTCTTTTTCTTCGTTTCACTCGTTTTTTTCTCTCTGTATCATGAATTTTCAAAAGATTCGTATTTCGAGTTAATCCTACAATGGTAACTGTATTCGTATGACCTATTATGGTAAACTGGAGTGGTAAGGTACTCCAATTTTGAAAAATTCAAATCTCTGCTAGAATTTCACGAAAAGACTTCAACTTGGCCTCGTTATTTTAATTTTTGAAATTTTCTTCATTTCATTTGTTTTTTCTCTCCGTATCATGAATTTTCGAAAGATTCGTATTTCGAGGTTAATCCTAGAATGGTAACTTTATTCGTGTGACCTATTATGGTAACCTGGAGTGATAAGCCACCCCAATTTTGAAAAATTCAAATCTCTGGTAGAATTTCACGAAAAGAGTTCACCCTGGGCTCATTATTTTTATTTTTTTAATGCAGGATCACGTAGGCCAAGGGCCATTCCGCGCGGACCAGTAAAAGTTAGTAAAAAAATTAGGTGAAAGGGTTTTCACCCTTTGACCTAATTTTTTTTCCACCTCACCCAAACAAACCCAAACATGAAACATTCGTACAAATGACATTTTTTATTGACTCGGCTGGGGTGGTTTTTCACTTAAAATGAAATAGGTACATAGCTGTATTTTGGACCATGGGCGTTTATTTTACACAGTGCATTTTACGCAGTACCCTCTCCCAATATTCGATTTTCGCCCTTTCTTTTTTTCTCGATCATTCTTCCCTCTTATTCGGTCCACATCCCGATTCTCGAAACATAAACGTTCTGGTTCTCTCGATTTTGATTCTCCGGACACGTTTCGCCTTTGCGGCTGCCATACCGCGACGACACACCCATCCCGTTCGACCCCATTTCACGCTACGTATCGATCAAAATCGTGCATGTACATGGCAGAATCAGTATCGCGGATGGATGCATCCGATTAGACGAGGATCCAAATTTTCTCGCCAAATTTGTAGATCATCCAAGGACGACGGAAACGAAATTGGTTTCCAAACATTTTTGGAGTCGCGCAAAATCCTTTTGCATGGATTATCAAAGCATTCTTAGATCTTTCGATTCTTCGTTGTATTCGATGATTAGCTGATTAGAAGATCATTAGCGAGAGTAACGAAAAATTGATATTTTGTACTATGGAAAAATGTAAAGTAAAAGTTTTTACTATGTTTTTGGAAGTGGAAGTTTTTTTTTAATTTCATGATTTTTCAAAATTGACGGAGGTGACACCGAAAATACTAAACAAAAAAAAAAAAACTTTTGAATCGAATCAAAGTTGAATAAAGTTTGTTTGGGTATATTTAGGATATGGGAATATTGAATTGAAATTATATTGAAATAGGAATATTGAATAAAGTTTCTTTCATTCAATATTGACCTCTTTTAAGTCTAATTTTGATAACTTGTATAGTACATTAAAGTGTTATTTTTTGAAACGCTTTTTTTTCAAAGCTGAAAAAAATTAATAATTTCACGATTTTTGCGACAATTGGAATATTGAATAGGAATTAGATTGGAACGGGAATATTGAATAAATCTTGTCTCATTTAACATTGACCTCTTCTTTTAAGTTGAATTTTAATAACTTGTATAACACATTAACCCTTTGACTGTCACGCTAAATTTCTGCAACGTACTTCATATGGGTGCTCCGGTCACTGATGACCCCCGTGGCAGCCAAAGTGTTAAAGTGTTATCTTTTGAAACGCTTTTTTTTCAAAGTTAAAAAAAAGTTAAAAATTGAAAATTATATTTTTTTCGTACGAAGTTACAACGGGTATGGCCTTATTAAGAAACAGTGGTCTGAATAAGACCCAGACGACGCTTTACAAAAACAGCTTATAGTTAATAGTGAACATTGTTTTCTGAACCAAAATTATTATTAATACGTTGATTATTGAATAAATGATTAAATAAACATTTTTGTTTATTTCAACATACATAGTTTTTTTTGTACATGAAAACAAATAAGGTGGGCCTTACATGGGTCAGATACCTTACACTACGGTTAGGAAACTTCTATTCAGTAGAAAATCATCCATATATACCTATAGGTTGCACATTGTTAGTGGGAAGCAGGGGAGAAGATTGGATTATGTTTGGCGAGCTTGGGAATTGATAATGAGCTGCGGACACTGCGCGGCCGATGGGTGACTATTGTACACTGACTGACGTTTAACGAGCTTTGATACAAGGTATTATCGAACGTTCGCTAATTGCGCCGATATACACGTCGGTTAAAACCGGGAAAATAAGCCGAACGAAAAAAATTCGTCTCGTCGTAGACGAATTGGTAATATTCTCGTTTTATTAGTGTCATGCCCGGGATTAACCAATATCAAGTTTTTTCGATTTTTTTTTTAAGTAAAATCCTCTTTGTTTCTCATTGCATGTTTAAAATGAGATGATGGGTTATACGAAGTCGATACGAAAAGATTTTGAAAATTTTTCGTTGTTTGTGTATAGGCATTGTGACGCACTTAACTTTTCACGTATTCTAACCTACAAATAAACAATAAAAATAATATGTCCCTTTTTATTAATTCGTATTCGTAATAATTCCATTTCTCCTGGAAAATTCGAATAGATAGCTTTACTATTTCCGGGAAAGAAGTTCATAAAATGTTTAGTGCCATTTTGATAATATCTTGAATTCAAAATGTTTTCTATAGATAAAAACGAGTTATCTGCAGTAGTAGCTTAGGAAATACGTGCAGAAGATAATTATCTTTTTTGATGATCATATTGAAAAATGATAGATAACAAAAAATGACAGGTAAATAAGTGAAGAAAATAAGAAAGTCTGACAGCACTACGGAGAAGAAAACAGGAAAGTGGGAGAGAGAGGAAAGCAGAGGGATAGAGAAAGAGAGAGAGAGAGAGAGAGAGAGAGAGAGAGAGAAAGAGGGCATCAGAAAATGACAGAGAGAGGAAGGAAAGCGAAAAGAGAGAGCGAGAGAGATTGATTGATTGATATAATTTATTATGCCCCAGCGGACTCGTGGGCAAAGATAAAGCCGCATAAAGAGAACAATACGATAAAGAAATTGCAGTAATAAAGTGAAATGAACAGAAATTGAACTTAAACTAAAAAATACAATAAACCAAACCTTAACTAGAACTCGAAGCAATAATAAGAATAATAGAATAGTAAAATAATTATAACAATAATAATTGCAAAATTATAAAATAATATAATAATAAAATAAGAGAAAGAAAAACAGTGAGAAAGAGAAAGAAAGAGAGAGAGAGAGAAATGTAGACAGAGAGAAATGTTGATAGAGAGAAATAAAGAAAGAAAGAAGAGAAAGAGAGAGTAAGTGATTGATATAATTTATTATGCCCCAGCGGACTCGTGAGCAAAGATAAAGCCGCATAAAGAGAACAATACCATAAAGAAATTGCAGAAATAAAATGAAATACACAGAAATTGAACTTAAACTAAAAAATACAATAAACCAAACCTTAACTAGAACTCGAAGCAATAATAATAATAATAATAATAATAATAGAATAGTAAAATAATTATAACAATAATAATTGCAGAATTATAAAATAATATACTAATAAAATAAGAGAAAGAAAAACAGTGAGAAAGAGAAAGAAAGAGAGAGAGAGAAATGTAGACAGAGAGAAATGTTGATAGAGAGAAATAAAGAAAGAAAGAAGAGAAAGAGAGAGTAAGTAGGGAGATGGAGTGGGAATGCCGAAGGGCAACAAATAAGGATGAAACCGATCGATTTTTCGATCGAGCCCAAACGAATTGGAGCACGAGGGTGAAACGCACGGAAAGCTCTCTATACTTGGGGGAGAAGTATCAAAGTTGATGTGCTTTTTACACAGATCCACACACACACTCATACACACATGTATTTGCGCGATCAAGTGTACATAGAAGGAAGACTTAAAATTCGCCCGTCAGCACATGGCCTCCACCTATTATTCTCTCTTTTGCCCTTCTTCATCACATTAGCTCTTATGCAACTTGTTTTCTTTTCTATCGCTCGAAACACGTCGCAGCAATATTCATTTCCTCTATAGAACAATTCATTGGATTAAAAAAAGGGAAAAGTTCCTTTCATACTTTTATGTTCGAATGTTATTGTCAAAGGGAATGGCAATTTCGCTTTTTTTTTAAAGCTGAACGAAATTGATGATTTCACGATTTTTGCGACAATTGGAATATTTAATTGGAATTCAATTGGAATGGGAATATTGAATAAAGTTTGTTCCATTCAATATTAACGTCTTCTTTTGAGTCGAATTTTAATAACTTGTATGACACATTAAAGTGTTATCTATTGAAAGGCTTTTTTTTTCAAAGCTGAAAAAAGTTCAAAATTGATAATTGTATTTTTTTTGTACGAAGTGACAACGGGTATGGCCTTATTAAAGAACGGTGATCCGATTAAGGCCCAGAAGACGCTTTTTTTAAAAAGCTTGTAGTTAACAGTGAACATTGTTTTCTAAATAAAAATTATTAATACGTTGATTATTGAATAAATGATTAAATAAACATTTTTGTTCTGATTCAATATGTGAAGTTTTTTTTGTACTTAAAAACAAATAAGGTGTGCCTTACATGGGTCAGGTACCGTAGTACATTGCGGAGGCCCGAGTGCTTTTGCACTTCAATGAACAACGAGGAAGATCGAATAAATCAAAGGATCTCCGATAACGCAATTCGGGTTTAGAGGTGTGCAAGAGTGACAATTTACATGTAGATAGGAACGCAAAAAAGGGGGGGGGGATGGGAGTCGAACGAAGAACAAGTGCTCAATAAACTCTGTGACGGGCTTATCCCCAAATCCAATTTGATTTATAGGAAAGAGAAGCGTTTTACGTGCCTGGGCTTGCCATCGATAATGGCTCTTCACTCGTCCACCAATCGGACCGATGAGAGACTCTCAAACTTTTGCCCTAGATCATTTTCGATTGGCGAAAGAACTGGATGAAAAATCTTTTCGAGCAGGATCAACAATAGCAGTGAAAACAGTACACTACACGGGGATTGAGGACACTTCGGATTTCAATAGTCGACGCTATATTTTTCGAGCTGCCAGTTTGATGCGATACTTCTCGCTCGATGGTTCCGGAATTAGTGAATAGCATTGAATACGGAATCAATGAAATCTCGTTGTTGCTGCAGCGATATTGTGTGGTTGATGAATTTATGAATTATTCGAATACTTCAATACTTTATACGGATATGTACTGATATTCGTATCTGTGTATGTATACATATCCCCTTGGACAAAAAGATAAAGCATCCTGCAGTTTTTATATCCGTAACAAAAATTGAATAAGCTCGCGACAAAAAAAATCGTAAAACTATTCACCAATCCGCGTTTCTAAGAGGACAAAGCCAGCTTCCTTTTGTTTTGTTTTTTAACGATTTTTTTTTTATTGCCGGTGCATGGTTTTGAAAATGCCCGATTGTTCACGGTTTTCGCACTTTTCAGAATCGTGCGCTCTGAAAAGTCACAATTTCTCCGTTTAGTGATGACATCTTCGAAAAACCCTTTGTAAACTTTAGTTTCCTTTTTTTGTTTCAAATTCTTGCCATTTTTTTCGCACAGTTGTTCAGTTTTTTTTTTGGTACATGACTGGTCTCTGAAAAGCCAGCTTCGTGGGGTGTTCTTCCAAAACTAAGATTTTTCCAATATTCACTTTGAACAATAATACAAAAGTTGTATTTCATTATTTTTAAGTAATTACATTTTCTTTTTACAACATTTCGTCGTGTCGTTATTTTCGGTTGATAATTAATGATTTGTCTCATCAGTTTATCAACGTTACCTTGAACCGCCCCTTTCTTTCAATGAAAATATCAAGAGAAAATAGGATACAGGATTAAATTTTGAACACGTTAAAATTGAATTAAAACATGTTAGTTGAATGAAGGAGTCGATTTGGATTAAGTGTATATATTTAAATATCACCGTTAATATTATAAAGAGAAAAAAAATTCGAATAAGAGTTCTAAAAAAAGATTTAATGTGATAAAAATTAAATTATCTATCATTTTTTTTAATGTTGTCATTATTAGGAACGAAAAAAAGAGAGGGCGGGGGGGGGGGGAGAAAATGAGAGATATGAAAAGGAGAGATATCCTGAGAGCCAATAAGAGTATAAGAGATAGGTACAGATAGAGTATGAAAACGGACCTAAAGGATCAGCGTGGATTGAGGTAAAATCAGGGGTACGTAATTGAAGTACGGCAAACATGATTTAGGTTATTAGAGATATTCCCGGAGCTCCAGTGATGCCGAACGAACGAGGGAGAAGGGGGAGGAGGTTACTACAGCATATCAGGGACTCGACAAATTGTAGCTAGTCGTTGTTAATCAAGCTCTCAATCTTAGGCAAATCTTGAGCTTGTAAGATATACGTATTCGTCCACGGTATTCATTTGCCTACACCAAGTCCTAAGTTATCACGAATATGGTTAGGAATATATGGAAACGTTTGAGGAGGAACGGTACATAGAATTAACACGAAGGAGCAACAGTCGAAATGTGTAATACACTTATAAATGAAGCATTAGTGAATCTAAGGTAACTTCGACATGACATCTAACCCCAAAACAAAAAGTGAGATGATCTTTTCAATTTTGACTCCAATGATTTCTAGTAAAACACCAAAAAAAATTTTCAGTTAATTTTATTTTGCATCCGATATTTCATATGTGAAAAACGCGCGTCATGAAATTTGGAAAAAACCCAAAAAAAACTCCAATGAAAAATGAGGTTCCTCTTCAGAAATAAAAAAAAATTCGTAGGTTTTTGCGTCTGTTCGTTGTCTTCGTAAAACACGTTGAATGTTTTGTTGGGGTTGGTCGTTTCAGCTACCATGAAAACCAGAAATGAATTCCGAAGTCTCGTGAATTTTGCGCTGGGAATATTGTATGATTGCACGAGGGACGTGGTCAAATTACATCGTAGGATTCCTCGTGGATGGAGAATGACGTATAGTGAGAAAAACCGTTATGAGGAGAATGGGGTGGTGAAAAGCCGAACAAGAAGATAACTCAAATCTTTTTGTAACCGAGCCACGTACATTTCACTCATCTGAGATATGTATACATGGTGTCCCAAAAACCAACCTTGATATTGGAGAAGCTGACAGACCAGCTCATGATGATTCGACATAACCAAATATTACTTCACCAAAACAGAGTTTTCGACACTGTTTCGAAACTCGCGAAAATGTGTAGTCTGAAAATTTTACCAAAACCGGAAACTGAACTGAACTTCCGATTTTTACTAAAATCAGAAAGGCACCGTACTTGCAGCTGTGATACGTAAAATAAATATTTTACGTACGTGCGTTTCCGGTTCGGACATTTTGTCTAAATTTTATTAAAATATCGTGCCATCAATAGCATCCACTTGAGGAATAAAAATATTTGCCTAATGAATTTTAACCCTAGAATGGTAACTATTTTTTTTTACCTATTATGGTAACGTGTGGTGATAAATCCGCTAAATTTTGAAAAATTTATATCTACGGTAAAATTTTACGAAAACGGTTCAACTTGGGCTTATTCTTTTAATTTAAAATGCAGAATCACGTAGGCCCACGGAAATTCCGTTTGAGGTAGGAAAAGTTATTATTAGATGACTTCAGAAAATAATGGATTACTTTTTACTACACCCAATGTATTCGTTTTGCCAGCTTTGACATGTGGAATTTTATCTTAAGTAAAATTTTTTCACGAGATCCGAAAAAGTGTGAATAGACACTACCGTCAGAAAGTTTCCGGACAAGGGTTGGAAAAAGTGCCCGAACTGTTCTTTATGCCATTTCGTCGGTAGTTGGGCTAGGCCAATTTGACCAACGGCATTTGAAAGAGGGGGGATTTACCTATATTTTGGCGTATTAAAAATTTTTTACGATTATTTTTACATTCGGAACCCAGTTTTGAAAAAGACAATTTTTTGTTGTTTTGTGAGTGGACCCCTTTTACAGTAAATATATTTTTTATGCATTTCTCCTATTCAAATCATAAAAGGGGAAGCCGTAACGCAACTTTTTACTGTCGTAAACCTCGTCGTTTTCGTACTCCGGAGCAATGTTCATATTGTGTATTTTTATCGAAAAAACGAAATATTTTTGGGAAAAAAAATCGCAAAAAATTTTTCTACAAAACGAAATTGTAGCTTAGGCTTCCCCTTTCACGATTTCAATAGGAGAAATGCATAAAAAAGATTTTTACTGTAAAAGGGGTCCACTCACAAAACAATAAAAAAAACGACAAAAAATTGTCGTTTTCAAAACTGAATGCTAAGTGTAAAAAAAAATCGTAAAAAATTTTTTGATACGCCAAAATGTAGGTAAATCCCCTCTCTTTAAAATGCCGTCGGTCAAATTGGCCTAGCCCAACTTCCGGCGAAATGGCATGAAGAACAGTTCGGGCACTTTTTCCAACTGTTGTCCGGAATCTTTCCGACGGTAGTGTATATATAAAATAAAAGTCGGTGTTCATGTTATTTAAAAGAATCACAGCAGCGTTTGAAATGACCTCGGAAAATGTGCTATTTTCGTTGACGAGCACCTTAATGTCTGCAAATTATATGGACGCTCGAAGAGCCATTAGTATGCAGTTAAAAGTATTTCGAGGACATCGCTCGAGGACACGAACTATTTGACTGCGCAATGAGAAATTGAAAGTGGTAAGTTCTTGAGAAAGGGAATACCATAACCTAACAAGAAGCAGTAATAAAAGTGAATGGAAACCGGCAGATTGTCGAAGAAATTCAATAGTTCGATATAAAAATGCCAATGTTATCCGAAGTGGTTCGATCTCTAAAAAGATACCAAGGAACTGCAAACGTGTCTGGATAAAAAGATGAAAATTCTATGGCTCGAAGCTCTCGAATAATCCCGGAAATTCGCTTCTCTTTCTGACCAGACGAACTCTTGAACGGTTCAGAGTGCCACGAGAAAAAGAGCGGAGGAACAGTTGTTTCTACGGTTTTTCCGCAATGTGACTCCGGCGAACTCATTTCCTGAGGGTTATGTCGAGCGAGGTGCGATAATACTGACGGTACTCGGGGAAGTCGACCAGGATCTTGGTAAAATCGGTTTCCTACAATACATGAGAAAAGACAGCAAGAGAGACAGAGAGAGAGCGAGAGAAAGAGAAAGTGGAGAGAGAGAGAGCAATTTCCAAAGCGATTTTTTGTATCGAGTCGACAGATTTCCTATAAGGTACTTGACTCGTGTAAAATCCAGTGCCTAATAAAGCCCACGTTTTAAATATCCAAAACTACAAAGTCAAACTGATTGAGTTCTCATCGTCGAGTGTCTAACTTGGAATGGTCTAACTTTCGAAAACAAAAAATGTTTTCAATATTACTTAGCGAATTTTTATTCTAATTATATGTAGTGGTTTATCAGCACTATACATGTTGTTATTAAAGTTAAGTTTAAAATTGAAGATTATATATTTTTTGTATTTTTTTTGTACGAAGTTACAACGGGTATGGCCTCATTGGAAACAGTGGTCTGAATAAGGCCGAGAAGACGCTTTTTGAAAAAAAAGCTTATAGTAAATAGTGAACATTGTTTTCTTAACCAAAATTATTATTCATACGATGATTATTGAATAAATCATTGAATAAAATTTTTGTTTTGTTTCAACATTCATAGTTTTTTTTTTGTACTCAAAAACGAATAATGTAGGCATTACTTGGGTCAGATACCTTAATTTTCTTTTCATCGGAGAAAAAAGTTTTAAGGGATGAAGTTCACCCTCAAAATTGGGCATCCTCCATTCGCAGGTTCGGATCTGGGAATGACGCTATTTTTCAGTATTTGCTGTAATCATTGCTCCCGAATTGGTTTCGTTTGAATATCTTGATTGGATCTATACGACACCGGAAAAGTCACACGGAGGGTAGCCAACTTTGAGGGTGCGTTTCGCCGTTTAAAATTGTTTTTCCGCTGATAGAAAAAAATACGTGTCACTTTAGATTTCAATTCGAAGAATAACGTTTATAAAAAGGAAACGAGATTAGAGGACCGGAAACGGTTTCCTTGTGAGTCTAATTCAGCCTTTAATAGTAATTTAGGTTCAATTCGTTAATCCTAATTCAATAGTTTCGCCTCGTCAAGTCAACGTAAAAAACGGCAGAAGTAATTGTACTGTTTTTGATAATATTTTTCGCAACGGTCACAATTAGACCTAATTTATAATTTGAGAAAATATTTTAGGTATCACAGCTGCAAATACGGTGCTTTTCCGGTTTGGTTTTTTTGTCTGAATATTACTAAAAGATCGTGCTATCAATAGCAACAAACTGAGCAATGAAAAAATAATATTATCGATTCGAAGGCGCCAAAAATATATGTGCCGAACGAATTTCAACCCTAGAATAGTAACCTTTTTTTTAAATACCTATTATGGTATCCTGGGGTGATAAAACCCCTAATTTTGAAAAATTCATATCATCGGTAAAATTTCACGAGAACGGTTGAACTTGGGCTCAGTATTTTCATTTTTTAATGCATAAATACGTAGACCTACGGAGATTCCGTTCGAGGTAGGAATAGTTAGTAAACAATGAGGCAAAATAATGAAAACCGTGATTTTCGAAAAAAATGACTTTTGAATGACTCGCTAGCGGTGATGTTTAACTTCTAAGTAAGCAAATACAGAAAACATCCCTTTTTCAGGATCGCTTAATTCACGTGTCACAAATTCGCGAAAAAATTCGTTGAATTAAACAAACGGGCGAAAATGGACATCAGCATGGCCTATTTATTTTTATAATGCGTATAAGCGGATATCGCATCGTGCTAAAAATTATGACGCTGCCGAAAGCTCTCCCACGAGAATATTTGCCGTTGATCCTGAGTAAAAATACGCGGAAAAGGGAACGAGGATTATTTGACATTTCGGGCGATTCGAAGACTGGAAAAATGTATGATTTCACCGCGAAAAAAAATCGGAGCAAGCTTGAACATAAAACGTTGTTTATGCGATGTTTTACGTCTCTCGAACGTGAAACGACGTATAAACAACGCGTTCGGTATAAAAGCTGGAAGAAAAAACAAATCGATGCTGAGTCAAGGTTGACTCAGAATTTTTACGAGAGAATATGTGGGGTAGTAAAAGCGTTCGATCTTTGACTGCTGCTGAGGCAAGAACTTTAAACGAAAAAGAAAAAAAGAAAAATCTTTAAAAAAGCAAATCTGGTCTTTTCTGTATGAAATATCTTGAACAATATTTTTATAGCAAGGACCTATCTATTCCTGGCTTTGCCCGAAATCTCCAAACTCGAAAGTGAAGAGGACCTTGTACAGCATCCAGTTATAGCTTGACCATCCAATTCCATCCTGGACCACTTTGACCTTTGTAGTTGAAACAACGCTGATACGAGAAACCGAAAGAGGGAGAGGAGGAGAGAGAGGTATGGGTTTCACGCTTTGGAACTAATGTCCCCTGACTGCTTCGCACCAGGGAGAATGAGAAACGTCTCGAAATGACACGAACAAAGGATTTGAGAGAAAATCCTCGGAAAATGTGGGCAATATTATAAAATCGTAATCCCTGCGAGTAGATGTGTACTTTCAGGCTAAACTCAAGCTTATAGAATCAGACTATGATGGTAACATGTTTTATCGATTATTTTTAGAAATACTAATATCGTGCCCGCTTTTTCCATGCATACGATAAGACTCAGATCAAACTAGACAAATTTAGTTACTAATTATTGTTAGCATTTAAGGCGTTGCAAATTTACTTTTTCATTAAAAAGTTGTAAGTATTTGGACTTAATAAATGAATTTTCCGTGAAAAATTTGGTATAAAACTGTTCATAAAATGAAAAGTTTTCGACTAATCTGATAAAAACTGCGAAATGCAATTAAGAATTTTTATTTTTTATTTGACGTAAATCGAATGATAATTCTTGAAGTTATTTGTTACGCTAATTGAAAAAAAGCTGGGCATACGTTATACGCTCAAAGTCAGCGAAAAAAAAAATTGTCGCCAATAAAACTTTTTCTTATAATGATAAGGTACCGTTCTAGCGAAAAAATCGGTTTTGTGAAAATTTTACTGTGGCCTTACGCTTTCAACGGTAAACATCAGCATACCTCCTAAATTTACAAATTTATTGTCGAACTTTCGTCATACTAGCTATCAAATCTATATTATATATTACCATTACATAGTATTACTCTACATTATATTAAAATTACTCCACATTGTATACGTTATTTCAATATAATTTATAATCAATCAAAGATATTCTATTTTATGATCATAGTGTTTTAGCCATAAAGTGAATTTTAATTCAGTGAATTGATTAAATTATATTAAATAAATTAGAAGTTCAATTCATTAAATTTATTATATTATTTTTAATAATTATTAAATTATTTATAATAAATTCGGAGTTCAATTTATTAAATATATTGAATTATTTACTAAATAAATCTTCAATTCCTCGAACCCCACCCCACTTTTGAACCGAAGTTTAGCCGCGGAAAAAGTCATCATATATTGTTTGTATTATTCTGGACGGGTTAAAAAAAACGAGGAAAGAGCGTCTGCGGAAAGTTGACTAGGCCCTTAAATAATGTGTGGCGCTTTAATTTTTACTTCGACACACGTTTCGAGGGTTCGCCGAGTGCCGTATCAGACCGCGGAGTGTCGAGTGCGATAGAGCGAGAGAGATATGGAAGGAAGAGTGCACTCTTGAAATTGCTGTAAGCCGTCAACAGCAGTGTGCAGTTGAGGTGAGAGTAAAGAAGAGTTCTAGCCGAGGGCGCAGGTTGGAGTAAACGACGAAAGAAAAAGAAGTTACATGCACGTGTGCGTTTTTATGTGCACCCCTGCAAGTATGTTCGCCTGCCTATATGACAGGAAAAATATGTATTTCCATAGACATGACAGTTTCCTATTTTTCAGCTAAAATTTAACCCAAACAAACCGAAGGCTGATGACTTTCCGTCAAAATATAGATACGATGTAATGAGTCTTGAAGCCAACGGTTTTATTTTCGTTTTACGCAATTTTGAATTGTAATGGTCCGATATGAGTAGCAAATAGAAAAATTGAACATTTCGTTAAGGCATGTTTCTTGTTTTCCTAGGTTACGTAGTACTGAACTGGACTCCTGGTTTATGAGATTTGTTCCAAAAATAAGGTGACTGTTTATTTTTATTTTTTATATTATTTATTTTTCTCGAAACTATTTATTAAGAAATATTTATTTTGTCCCCTTAAAATAAACATTCTAAAATATAATACACGTGTGCCATCGCATTTTTCAAATCGACAGCAAAAAATCGCCAAAACACGTATAACCTCAATGTCTATAAATATAATAAAAATTCAAATATATAAATACATAAATACGAAAATATAAATATATAAAACCCAAACAAAACATGCAAAATGGCTGATAATGTCAACAAATGTTAATGTGTACCAACCCAAAATAAAATCGAACATCGAATACACGTATCCTAAAAAATATAAAAAGTCACCTAACTTTTTGAACGACCGCTGTACATATTAGATCGAATGGAAATCGTAGCCCTACACAAGTACAACGAGTAGATATTCGTGTGACTGTGTGTAGATAGTGAAAACTTGACCGATTTCGCGTGCATTATTGAATAAAGTACCGAATCGTTCGATGAACCGTAAAACGCGATATCAAAGTTTGGATACCCAACGTCGCACTATCCGATAAGAAGAGTTCTTCTGACCCTGGCGATCCAGTGAGTCGTAACGATTGAACTACTGCGATGATACATATGCAATGTTTTTTTTTCAACTTATAGCACGTTGATAAAAAAATAATCAATGGGCTGGTGAGGTACCGTTGAAGTTTCAAGTGTTCCTAAATTGGTCGTGTATCGTTGAAAGTTCACGTAGGCATAATGTAGAGTGACGAACTCGTCGTGGTGCGTTAATATAAATAGGGTAAGTCAAGTACAAAAGCGGTTGATATTGTACCTGAGCGTTCCTGTTCCAGCAGAATGAGCATTCTCATGGAGCTTTCCCAAAGGCTTGCTACGAGATAGCTTTGATGTACTAACGTGAAAGCCCTCTATATCGTCTCCCTCTGAAATTCTCCTTCCCTCTACGGTTATTAAAACTCAATTTAATTACCTGGACTTTGAGTCCAATATACCACGAATGATATTCCGTGCTCTTCAGTAAAATAGACCCATAGTAAAATCGAGGCTCGATCTTTTTCATCTGGGATATTAAACGATCGATTGCCAATTATGAGGAGAAATTAGGACTGAAAGTTTCAGGGATAAAACTTACAGCGGGTATTTCCAAACGAAAAGTGGAAATAGGAAAATGTTAGTGAGAGAGAATAAATGTGGCAACGTCCTCATTTACGTCATCGCAGCTGTTTGTGTCGTTCCCCTAGTTCGTAATTTCTTCAATATTTAGTCCTTTTTATTTTTCCCAGCTTCTATTAGGAACGCAGTATTGAAATCGTACCATAGTAGGTATGCATTGGTAGAAATGAAAAATTTTCGACTTATCAGAGATTCATTACGTAATTATCTGAAAAATGCAATTAAGAACGTAGTTTGTAAATATAAAGTGAATAGAGTAAAAATTGTTGAAGTTATTTGTCATGCCAATTAGAAAAAAGCTGTTTCAAGAAAAACGCGTTAAAAGAGCTCAGACACTGTATAGCGATACCAGAGGTGAACTTGCGTTATAGGCTCAAAGATGATGAAAAAATGGCTTGCTATAAATCAAATAGTAAGGTCCAGTCGCCAAAATTCGTCCCCGAACATAATTTCGTCCCCGTTGGTTTCTTCTTTCCTAACTAACACCATCTAGTTTTGGTAACTCGTATCTAAAGTTAGTGACCTCAGTCTGCTATTACGATCATTTCGCAGTGTGTCGGCGGTCCTGTGACAAGATATTTAAAAAAGGAAAAAACTGTTCAAGATAAGTTTTTGATTGAAATATTGTCGGAATTATTTAGTTCTTAATATATTTGATTTACTGAAATAATTTTTTCAACAAAATGAGTTGTAATTGCGTTAGATTGAAATCGTTAGGAAAACATTTGGGTTATGACAGGTGTTTCTTGTTGGATGGATGTTATTGACACAACTAGTAAATTCTTAATATCGTCCCCC
>JAPYZJ010001113.1:0-39934 GCA_030522765.1 Ophioninae sp. B BG-2022a | reverse complement strand
GATGACTTCAATTATTATTGAAAGTGGAAAAGTAACACTTCCAAGTGTTAATTTATTGGTAAATCATCTGTTTGGAAAACTAAACATGTACGATACGATCCAAACTTGTAAATCCACGATTTTCGCATTTTGGATGAACTTTTAGTCTGGCGGTTTATCCATAACCAGAAGAGGTAAAACGATCGCACTTTTTCGATGTCCAAATCTCGATCGACACTCGCCACGAGTACAATGGTTATGAAGACCACAAGCAGAAGAGAAGGGGGAGACTTTTGAACGTCCAAAGGATTGAGCAACGTCGACTCATCGACACCGCGTTCAACGCCGCGTTGCGATATTCCCTCTCTTTCTCTCGTTCCCTCAATCCAACTATACATGCCCCTCCATCGTTTTTTCTCTTCTCTTTTTCTCTTTGGCTCTCCCGAGAGTGTTTCGAGAGCTGTAGAGCGCGTACGCAGCGCTTTCGTGGCCGTCCTGGATGTCGGCCGCTAACCCCAGCCGAATCAAGGCCGCTGTCGCCTCCGCGCTCTGTGCCCGTCATCGTGAGACTGCCTGACACAAAAGCGCCGCGCGCCCGATCGTCGCGGCTCTTACTTTCACGAGGCGCGATTTTTAGCCGATTCTCACCATCCGCGATTACCAAAGTTTTACATCATCCGCGACGCAACACGATTCTTTCGCCACTCACTTCTTTTTCTTTTTTTAAATTAATTTCTTTTTGTTTTTACAGGATTTCATCAAACCCAAAAGCTTTTTATTGATTTCTCGTATATCCGAAAGCCATGAATCGGCACGTATTTTAGAAACAGTTATGGAGATTTTCAGGACACTCAGGAGTCTCGAAAAACGATAACGAGCTTGATTGAGTCTGAAAAATATAGCATGGACAATACACGCTGATCAGATTTCCGATCTGAGATATTCCCCGGTCAACATCTCCTCCAACATCACTATTAACCGCTATTACCCTCCGCCAATAATACCTCTCTACCAGCCTCTTTCTCTTCACCTTCTGTACCCCTCCAGTGAGGATCGCGTCTCCCGCTCGATCGGAGAATATACTCACGCAATCTGGTTGTATGCCTACGACCTGGTGGCCTTGCCTCGTCGCTCACTGGACCGAAACGCTCGGCGCTCTCGGTGCGCCTTTTGCGAAACATCGTGCGATATATCCTATAATATACATATATACATATATTTAGACACTATATACAGGGTGTCCCAGCTAAGAATGTCATCCCTGAAATGGAATGGGAGGTAGGGGGTGAAATTCTAAGACGATTGATATAAGCATGTATGGGTCCCAGATCAACCGCTGAATTGTTATGAATTTTTTACGGTAGCCAATCGGGCGCGCCCGAGCCGGAGAGTCCGCATGGTGGGGGAATCTGTACCGCCCCTCCGGGCGCGTTTGATTGCCTACTGTAAAAAATTAATAACAATTCAGGGATTCATCTGGAACCCAAACATGTTTATATCAATCGTCTTAGAATTTCACCCTCTACCTCCCATTTCAGGGATGACATTCTTAGCTGGGACACCCTGTATATTGCGGCAAGTGACTCCAACACTCCGAACCATGCTCCCGGACGAATCATTTTTTGCAAGCCTCGATCTCCGATCCGAAAAGCTTTCGATGCAGCGTGATCCAGCTTTGACTTTGGAAATAACGATGTTGGAATTCCCACAGTTTGGGACTCTAGGAAAAGGACCTTTTTTTGCTACGCTGAAATTTCCATGGTTGGGATGCAACGAAAATGATTCGATTTATTTCTCAAATATTTTTGTTCGGATTTAGCCTACAAAAGTCAGGCAAATATTTTTGAGAATTGTTATTTAGCGATCTGCAACAAATAGACGAAATGTCATATTGATCCTATATTTAAGGATAATTATTCGTAACTACCCTTAAATATTAAATTAATATGACATTTCGTCTCTTTGTTGCATATCGTTAATATGCTAATCGATTGTTTATTGTTAATCGAACATGTGACGATACGAAAAAAATAAGTTGCAATGATGCAAACTTTAACTGTGTATTTTTTTTGTTTTTTTTTTTTTGGTTGACAGCGGAAATGTTGTTGGGCGAATTTGATCTTTGAAAAGCATGCGAGCGTTTTTTAGGAATTTTTATTCAATAATGTATAATAATCTGCAATTCAAAAATCTTCGATAATTATGGACAAGCCAAATGCCATTAAGTTTTTTCGTGCAATTAAGCTGCTCAAATTATTGAGGCTGAATAAAGATTAAAAAATAACTCAAACGATTCTCAAAATTCTTATTTAAAATCTATAATCTTCATTACAATCTAAATTGCAATTATAATTGGATAATGATAATTAAAAAAATCGAAGATTAAACAAAATATTGCATTCTCAAGCTACAAGCCACGTCATAGTGATCTTCTCGTGTTGACTCTCGACTAGCTTGCTTCCTGCGTTCGCCTATGATCCAACAGTTTCTTCCGGTGATGAAGCTTCTGCCTACCGAGCCTTGTGCCGATGACATAATTAGAAAGTTTTTGAGATCTTCACAGCACTATACCTATATACACATAGGCCCCAATTCTCGTCTATCGTACAGGTGTCTACACGTCGAGACGTAATTCTTTTTCTCCACGGGGGGCTCTCAATAGAAATGGGATTGAAACAAGAGATACATAGATAGATAGATATTTATTATGGCTTAATACACTTTATGAGGCAAAGTGGAAATATAAAATAACAAAATTGAAATAAAAATAGAATTACAATGAAAATTAAATAAAGATAAAACTCGTGATGAAGCCAACACGCAGAGCAACAATTTTAGATACGAGAATATTCGAGAAATTTTTTATTAATTTTATTATAAATAATTTGTATTATTTATATTGTTTTAATTATATAAATATTTAATTTACTATTATTTATATTGAGATATTTGATTATTTATATATATGAGAAATTATGCAACCAAAGCTAAAAAATAACTTAGTGAGAAAGAGAAAAGAAAGTCATTTATTTTACGTTCCTAACGATTCTCATGGCTGAGAACGATAATTGATCAGATAAATATCACAAAATTGAGCCTCTTAAGATCATACGATAATAGAGTCAGAATCACGAAATATATGGGGGAAAAAGAAGAGAAACGGTCAGAGCATAACGTCATCGTATTACTGGACTAAATTAATTCCTCGCTCTTAAATTTGAACATTTACTCATTCGTTTGTACAGTATCCAACACGCAGGTAGACGTTGTATGTCTGTAGGAACGGCGTGTCCTTAAAATTTCATAAAAGACCAGGGTCATTGGCCTCTGATCCATTTGCTCGCGATGAGCATGGAGATCCTCATTAACAAGCTCATTTTACTATTCAGGATCCATACATATCGAGACACCTTTCTCAGCTCCGGAAGACGAAAAGAAACGATGGATTTATTCTTGGGCCAATCCTTTTTAGAATGCCTTCGCATCCTCGTTTTATTTGTGTTTGCTCATTTCCTGCATGATGCTGAAGGTTGCAACGTTGCGATAAAAAAGATTTTTTTGAATTGAAAAGAACTTTTTTTTGGGAAACTTGAGCTTCGAAGTTTACAAAAACGTTTATTTATTTATTTTAATTTAGCGATTTAGACAGAATGTACGAGATGTCATATTGATAATTAAAAAAAAAGTAATTAAAAAAAAACTTCGTTGCATTCCATCGATGCAATCCTATTTGTTGTATAATATTATTATTCTCTTTGTTGTATCATTTTCTCATTACTTTTTCTTGTTTTGCTTTTATTTGCATAGTTGCTAAAATATCTTATTTTTTATTAAAACGATTTTAATCTTATCTGTACTTCGTTGTCTAAAAAGTAACATCAAAGGATAAAATAAATTACCGATAAATCAATCGATCGATTTCTCTTTTGATTTCTCTACCTCGTACTGTATAAATAAAACATATATTCAAATAGAGATAAATAAATGTTTATATCAGATAGTGCAATGCAACTTGCTTCGCACGTTATTAATTGTAGTCAACCCTGCAATACTTCATCGTACCTTTTTTTAATTCAATGAAACAAATATGGCGCGGGTTCGGTGGAAAATCCTGTGCAGGCGAGATTACCTTCGCATTATATACAGGCGAATACATGAATAGAGATTACCGTAATAGTCTGGGGCGAACTAGGTACATTGACACGCGACCCGGGAATTTTAGTATTCGCAAGCTATAGATTTTTATTTATTTTTATATAAGCACGATCCGTATCGCTCTTGGGTCACTCACCGCTCCATCTTTTCTCTTGCTCACTCCCGTTGTCGGTGAGAATATTTGATAATGTTCATATACACGTGTCTGTATACAGGGTGGCCCAAAAGATTACGGACGAAAGAAAATAAAAATGCATCTTTATTTACTCGTTCGAATCGTCCGTATGTACGTGACGATGATCCTCATTCACTTTGGAGAAAATAAACATTTATTTTTTCACATTTATTTAACATTTGTTCCAGTGTTGGAAAAAAAATTATATATTTTTTTAAAGAAAATAAATTATTTTCTGCCTTGGTGAATGTACTTTCCTCGTATTTTTTTTGTTTAAAGTTCCCTTTTAAGTTCTTACATTTTTTCTTACATCAACGCAAAAGCCTTACAACTCGGAATGCGAATATTTCAAAATTTGTTTCCCCAAAATCCCTAAAGTTTCAAGAATAAAAATATCAACAATAATGCCTAATTACTTCCGATTACTTGAAACTTTTAAAAGCAAGATATATACGCAATAAAAAACACAAAAGCGGACCCAAGCTCCATAAATAAATATACAAAAACATATATATATTTTTTTATAAATATATATATATATAATTGTGAATTAAAAAGAAAATGATTAAAGTATAAATAAGTCGTATATAAATATAAACAAAATATAATTCAAATATGTATAAGTAAAATATAAAAATGAAATATACGTAAAATATAAATGAAGCCTTTTTCGAGTAGAGAGTAGATTGCAAAATTTGGAGTTTCCGTGGCACCCTGTATATATAGGCGGATCCTACGGTAATCCACACAAGGACGAACCGTCTAGGATACGTGTATCCATGTGCGGTAATATACGTCCTGGAAGCCACGTGCTCGCCTACCTTGCGCGTACACTCGTCGCGTTTCGGTTTTTATAAAGGCGTATGTGTGCTGGTGTGCGTGCGCTCGTGAAGACGGTTTTTAGTAGGCAGATCCCGTGGCCGTTTGGCTCGTTTTCCGCGTCGCGTATATCCTTGATCGGTGAACACAAAGTGTGCGCGCGGACGACAGGATAAAACGGCGGCTGGGACGTATGCGAGCGCGTGGCTCTTCAGGACCTCCCGAGCTCCGCCGGACTAACGGAATCGAGACGGCAGACACGCGTGCAAGGAAAGATCCTCCGCCTCTTCTGTCCTATCTCGGCATCGTATTCGAATCGGCTTGCGGACACAACAGATATACAAACTTCGTACTTCTCAATGCTCGACTCGGATTGTAGGGGACGGACGGGCGAGAAGGAGAGGACGGGCATAAAGAATACCTACTCTAGTTATGAGGTTGAAGTTCGCAACGTTGCGAGGAAACGAAAATCATTATTTTTCAAAAAAAAAATATGTCGCTAAATAATAGATTTAAGGAAATAAAAAAATGAGAAAATAAATTTCGTTGCGTCGCAACGATGCGAACTTCAGGTCCATCTCTAGTTCGCCGCATGATTGATAGAAAGAGACAGGTATTGTTGTACTAAACGCGTCAAACATAGGCGGCTACGGGACAGTGCACGCGATGACTGCGCGACTAATAAACAAGTTTTTACGAGCACGGAAAGGATTTTCGTTAGAAAAATTGTGATAAAACAGCCGTAACTACAATCAGTTTGTTTCATTGTGTTTAGGGCTATCCCTGTTTTACTATTCTTAAGTAAGTTTGTTGTAATTTGATGTGCAAATAACATTGTCGTCTTAAGTGTTCGTCTCACGGTTTTTCTTTTAATTTAGGTTATTGATTTTTTTATTTTAATTTTAGGGTATTCATTTTGCCCGCTATGGGTGGGCGAAACGGATAATGGGCCAAATTAAATAAAGGGTATTAAAGTAAAGAAGAAGTTTTTTTTTAGTTTTTTAAATTTTATAATCATAATTTAGTTACCAAAGATTGTAACCAGAATAGTCAATTACAAGTATAATTTTGATAAAAAATTTTTTCTCATTTTTTAAATTAACATGTCCTCCTACGTACGTCCCCTACGACTCGAACGTTCGAGATCTTTCTCCAAGGAGAGAGACGGACTTACGGAGATAATCGAACGCCCGACTATTATCCTTGTTAGCTTTATCGATGCATCCGAGGTTTTAGGACCGCTCGTTTCAGTATCGGATCGCGTATCGATAAATTCATTGACGACGAACGGCTGATGCTATTCCTTGACATTGAAACTTCCATCGTTACAATTCTACGAGAATTTATTTCTCCTCGCATTGTTGGACTGCGATAATTGTTAGAACGTTTTCACAGATTTTTGTGACGTAATTTACGAAATGAAAAAAGAAACATGTTTGGCATTTTATGATTATAGGGATCAATTTGGAAATTGTTTTACGAAGGTAATTCGTAAATTTATTTAGGGTTGAAATAATGAGCAATGATAGAGGAATGAAAAATGAGTTGATTGATGCATGGGAACGATGCAAATGTGAAAGTGGTTATAATTGAATCGTTTTCGGATTAGTCGACCCGCTTTATTATTGTATTTCCTTTTTTATCTCGGTTCATTTATCTCGAACAAAACTTTAGAAAAATTGTATAATTTTGTTAAAGCCCTGTTGGCTCGTGGTCAGAGGTCGAAGGGAAATATTATATCGCACGTCAGTCCGCATAATCAGCTGGAATATACATCGCGAAATAGGCGTTTCTCTCATGGAGTTTTTCGAAAGACCGTTTCTCGAGGATCGTGTTCAATGGATTTTTCAAAAATCACGAATTTCGTTTTCGATATGATTTTTTTAAATTATATTTATATACGAATATGATTTTATATATACGTATCTTTATTATATATTAATTCTATTTTACTCTATTCGATAATCGATCGACATGTATTTGGACCCATAAAAACTATTTTTCGAATTCCGAAGAAATAGTGATCCCTAAACTTAATATAATTATGATCGGTTATGAAACGGCAAAACAAAAATGAAACTCGAATGATTGTGTGCCCATCAGACACAGAGAGAGAAAGGGAGAGAAAAAAGGAAAGAATTGTTGAAGGAGCGGGGACGAGGATTATCGGGGCCGCTGACCGATTAATTCGCGAACGCAGGCAAGCGAGTGAACTCTACGGGCCAAGGAGAGAGGGAATTTCTGTTCCATAGATCGGTACAGGGAGGGATGGACGAAGAGCTTTGTCCCTAAGAGAGGATCGCAAATCGACATAGCTGAAACTTCCTCAGCTCATCGGGCGTATATATCGGGTACACGTGTCGGTGTGCGCGCACGCGCACGCGCACATGACGATCGCGTAGGGATTAATGGGAGCGCGATGATTCGGCCGAAGCTCAATGGACCGTAACCCGGCTACTACGACTATAGAACGAACTCTCGAGTCAGCAACCCGCGAAACGGGAGCGTTTCGATCGTAAAACGAGCCTTCGCGCCCCGCTAATTCACCGATTATCCATCGGCCGTTGTTGCTACACGAAAAAATAATAATAATCATCATATCAATAAAAACTAGTACTAAACCTAAATTCGTGATTTTATGTTTATGTTTCCGACAATCGGAAACTGAAAAAACGAATTATTGACGATCTGGGAAGCGGGTGGGGTTGCCACTTCATTTTTTTTTGGGAATTTGCAAAGCTGTTTATGGAAAAATAGCAAGAATGTCTACCCTGGTGAATGAAATTTGCTTGTTGATCCCTTAATGGTCCACTTACGGTGTTAAGATTGTCGAGTCTGGGTTTTCATTAATGGAAAAGCTACGGATCGTTCTTGTAATGTTTTTTATTTATATTATGAACTAATATTGTTTGCAGGTTTGGTGGGAATTGGTAAATGAAAAAGGTGAAGACGCTTTTTTATTTTGCAATTGTAGTTTTTGCAATTTGCGAATTATCGTTATCCAAAATATCCAAAATCGTACTTCACAATTTTGCGACAAAACCACAAATAAAAAACGTAAGAAAATCTTTAAGCGATTTTTCACAGATTAAATCTTTCATCGCAAATTTATTCGTCAAATATCTTTTCTGTCATTAACGAAAATGTCTTTCTGTACGTTTAAATTTGTTCTCCAATTGAATTTACGAAAACTGTCGTGCATTTTCTCCAAATCATGAAGATCCAATTCCGATACAAATAAAAAATAAAAATCCACTTCAACAAAAATTTATTTAAAAAGATTGAAAAAAATAACAATTCTTTCTTCTAATAATTCAACGATGAACCCGACCATCAACTATCTACAACGAAAGTGAACCGGAGGTAACTCAATGTTCCACCTCCAGCGAATTTCGGTCAAAATATTATTGCCCTCGCCGTGCAAATATTAGCCGATAGCCAAATATCAAGAACCCGCGTTGTTTGCTCTCGCCGTTCGTGCCCGTCCAGTAGAACGAAAAAAAAAAAGAAGACAGAAACAACTATTCACATTCCTCGTGAGCACGTGGTCTAACACTGTCTCAAACGGGGCCAGGAGGTCCAAAAAGTGGCGGGACGTTGATAGATGACGTGACCGAAAAGAGCCCCCCCCGTCGTCACAAGTGAAACGGACCCGCGTCTGGCCATCGAGTAAACATAGTAAACACTTTCGGTTATAGTATTACGATTGAGAGGAGTAGCCCACGCCTAAATCCCTCTTTCTCGTTCTCTTCCGCCCATCGTCACAGGTGAGTCGTCGGGCTATCTCTTATTTATACCCAGCGTCGTTTGATTCGAGTTAGAACTCGAATCTACGCTCGGCTCGTCGAGAGTTTCGATTAATCCGAATATCCGCTCGATTCCAACATCGTTCATTATACCTACAACCTTGAAAAAAAAAAAAAAAAAAAAAAAAAAAAAAAAAAAAAAAAAAAAAAAAAAAAAAAAAAAAAAAAAAAACAACAACGATACCATGAAAGGAGGAACTCTGAGTGAGTCGAGTGTAGAATAGCCTGGCATTTCGTCACTGCGAGACTGGCCGACCAAGTTGAATAACCGGTGTTACGTCACTGGTGGGACTCGAAGTGAGACAGCGCAAAGTGGCGGGAAGTATAGAGGGGTTCGGGATAAAGAGTGCCCCCATCTTGCATCTTCGTTTGTCGAAGAGGACAGCGGGGTAAAACACGCGAGTTTCGCGAAGGTACGAAGAGGTGGAAAAAGAGATACGGTTGGTGGGACACCAGGAGCCTCAGGAGGGAGGGGAATTGACAGCAATAGCAGCAAAACAAGCATCGCGAGACTCTATACAACGACAACGAGGAGGAGGACGACGGTGTGCTGGTTTAAACGCTACACGCTAAGCTTCTCGTGGTGGGGACGATGGAGGTCGATCACCTACGTACAGGGAGTCAGTGACACCTCTCCAGCGGTCTTCTCACCAGGGATTCCGCTCTTTCCTCTCTTTTTCATCCTCCTCCCTCTTTCGTTCTCTCTATCTCGATCTTTCTCTCTCTCTCTCCTACTGTCATTCCATTTTTTCCCTTCTCTCTCTTTCGCGTACAGAAACTACGTTCATCTTTCTCCGAGACTCGCCAAATCCTTGGATCCCACTTGTACGCCTTTGAACAACCTGAGCGACGAGACAAAAAAAGCAGAAATAAAGAAAAAAAAAAGTGGCGACCAAAAAATTCCCCGGTACATTTCGCAGCACGTGGAGTTTTACGAGTTCTCCGAGTGACGACTGCTTGCTGCCCAAACGTCCTCCGTCACTCCTCTCTGTTAATTCAGCTCGATTGATTCCGCACGACGATCCGAAAATTTCGGGATCCTGGATATATCCCCTTGATCCTTGGGACGGTTTTTCCGAATTTACGAAATTTTTTCGAAGTTTCTCGCAACTGCGTTCCTCAACGGATGAATATATCTATTTGGGTCAATCGAATTTATTACAATGATACTTGTCTTGGATGATTGGAAAACGATTTTAAATCGTAATCAAAATAAGAAACGAGTCGATCATTTTTTCACGACGCTCAAACCCGCCCAACCTTTCGATCTCTACAAACGTTGAAGTTTGCATCGATTGCAACGAAATTCATATTATTTACTCAACTATTTTATCCGATTCAGACTGTGAAAATCGCCCACACGTTTCCTACGATTCTTTCGAATCGTACAGCCTCAATTTGCAACGGAACATCATGAACAATCGTGAAATAAATAATCAAATGAAAAATCAGGGAAACGAAAGAAAAAACAAAATAAACCGAACAAAAATAGCGATAAAAAATTGAAATATGTAAAGTGCAAAAACAAAAAAAAATTCAAAGTAAAACAAAAACAAAAAAATAAATAAAAACAACAAACAAAAAACATTATTGCATTCCATCTCTGCGTTTCGACGTCACGTTTCGGAAGTAATACAAAATTTTATTCATCAAAATTTAATCGTCGAATTTTTTTGTTCACTTGCAATTTCCATTCATAATATCGACGCTGAAATGCAAGGCCCAGTCGGAGCCTCCCTATCTTTCCTGCTCGTGTAAAATGTCGCGGATGGCTCTTCCGGTATCGCCCTCGCTCATTCTCTCTCTCTCTCTCCCTCTCACTCCCCTCCTCTCTCTCTTCGTCGCTCCGGGGTCAGTACACGGCGCGGATATACGCTCGGGATATCCGCGACGCCGTCGAGAGACCTTGACCATCACCGGTGCGGTCGTCACGCACGCACCGGGCCAGCGGGTTTATCCGTCAGACAAACTCTTTCTCGAGAGAGCGAATTCACCCGTTCGCTTCATTTTCCCGCCATCGTCTCTCCGTATATAGTTGCTTGCTTCGTGAATCTTGTTCTCTTTTTATCCCCTTCCCCTCCGGCCCCTTTCCACCATCGTTCCTCCGCAGCTCTCGATCACGGAATAAAGGTCTGCGGTGTGACGGAGTACCGAGAGAATGTTGGTGGTACGAGGGCTTCGACCCCCAGAGGGAACGATAGCCTCTCACGCTATACGTACACACGGTTGGCTAAAAAGACCTCACTGCTCAGGGAGCTACCACCCAGGCCAATGTCTCGAGGAATCGACCACATGAAAAAGTCCCAGCTCCCAAATCCTCCCAGTTTTCTCATGACGCCATTACCGTTTTTGCAATACATAAAATAATCTCGAAACGTACAAATGCAATATTTGATTCACCAGCATCTCATTATTTCCGCGGTTTATAAAATTATAAGATGGAAGGCCTGGAAAAATAATTTTTTTTTTTGCAATTATTAACACAAGTATCTGATAAATACTTTAGCCCAATGGATTTTTTTAAAACTCGATAATAATAGTATGTTAAACTTTAAACTCAGTAATAATAGTGTTACGTTTAAACTTAATAATAATAATAGTATTCAGTTTAAACTTAATAATAATAGTGTTCAGTTTAAACTTAATAATAATAGTGTTCAGTTTAAACTTAATAATAATAGTATTACCAACTGTTCGGCTTTCGCTTTATACAAAACCTTTTTACTTTTCCCCCTTTCATTATCCGCTGAACTCCTTGTAACTAAATTCTAAATATAACAAACGTCCGAGTAATCAGCATCTTCCAGTATTCTACCCGTGAATCATAAAATCATAAGATCGAAGGTCCGAACAATTGTTTTTTTCATTTTTTTGTTTAAATTTTAGGATGCGCCATAATCACAATAGTATATACAAATTAATGTCAAAGTCATGAGATACAATTTTTTGAAGATTATTGTTTAAAAAATTACGTGAATCTTCTTGAGCGTCATATTATAATGTACAAAAAATTGGAAAAGGTTTCACCGTTTGACATTCGAGATATTCAGTAGTAAAAATCGCAACTTTAACACGAAGTCTTATAGAAAGTTATGAACGAAGCCGATTTTTTGGAACAAATATCCCGATTCCTAGATAGTCAACTTTTTCAAATTTTACCCACAGTTGATTATGATTATTAAGAATATTCGTACAAATTTTAAACATTTAATCTTTAAATTCGCACAACGTAAGAATCTCCTTAAAGTAAATCTCCAAAAGTATCCCGTGCAGACGCTTTTCAGGCATCTCCTTCTCCGACTGCCAAAACAAAAAAGGATCCAAAATTATCGGTTCGATTTTTTGCGACCAGCGAACTCTCACCGGACACACTTACACTAACGGTTCGGGAATATTAAGCAATCGCGTCAGATTTTTCGAATATACGCTTTTGTGCGCGAGAGAGAAGCAGAGAGAGAAAGAGAAAGACAGAGAGAGCCACTGACCGATCAAGGCCAACGAATCTGACGGCGCGCAATAGGAATCCCTGGCAAATGTGTACGTCGATGTACGCGTGTACAAAAATTTGTGAAGATACATAAAAAAAAAATGGCGAGTTGCGTGTCGCGTTACGACGCACAAAAGCGATATTACGAGGCAAAATGTGCGAACGATACAGAGTGGGTGACCGCGATGGAACGCGCTAGGAGACTCGGTGACCGTGACTCCACGAGAACCGGCCCGGAAGTCATTGTCTATGTGACTCGCGCCGAGACCGTTTCGCGCAATGTGCTCTAATCGATCGTAAGGCCTCGGCCATGGGACTCGAGCTGAACCGCTGCTCGCCGACGACTACCTTTGTCGTTTCCTTTTTTTCTCTTTTTTTTCCTTTTCTTCTGCTTCTTTTTGCACGCGTTGCTCATTTCGCATCTGCCCGAGAGGTCGATGCCTCCAGTATCGTTGATTTCTATGGTACTGAACTTGCACGGTTGAAATGCAACCACGAATGTTGATCTGTTTTTTTAAGATTTTTTTTGCAGCTTATTTGGAATTGTCACTAGTAGCTTTATACGTTTGGTGAAAATGCATTTTTTTTTTAAACTTTTTTATGGATGTCAATGGGGTTGAGGTCGGGCTCGGTTTTAAAATTGACGACAATACGTGGAAAGAGACTGTAAAGTCGTTTTTCGAATCGAACTCAAATCTTTGATACTCCATTGTACTCCAGGGTTTTGAAAAAGAAAAGTTTATTTCTACCAAACTCATTACTATCAGTGGCGAACCCAGATAAACTTAAATAGCTTTTAAAAAAGTGCAAAAATTTTAAACGATGTTAAGAGAAAACTCTCGTCGCACTCAAACCCAAACAAACTTCAATACTGGAGAAATCGATGTCAATAGAACCGAAATTAAAAAGTTATCTTCAATAAAAGAATTTTTTTTAATGAATGTCTCGTTTAATAAAAATAACTCGTTTTTAATATTTATATTTATTCAATAAAATACTTATTTTTTAAATTACGGTTTTTCCAATGAAAACGTCTCTTTGCTGTAATAGTGATTTTGACATTGAATAGATATCAATTTAAAAAATAAGTATTTTATTGAAGACGATTTTTTAAAATGCCTCAGTTATCGGGCCCAAAAGTTCGATAAGTATTATGAAAAAATGGAAGATTGAAAATTAATAATTGTTGTCATTAAATAGTGATAATAATAGATTAATTACGATTACAATAAAATTAATTAAATAAAAAATACATTTGCCACAACAATGAATAATCCATCTTCGGTATTTCACTACAAGATTGAACGATCACGTGATCGGCCCACGATCGTCGACTCTTGTTCTTTAGAATTCAAAATTCGATTTTATAGCTTCTGCCCCGTGAACAAAACGTTCCGCAAGGTTCCCGAGAAAAATCGCATTGTCCAGATTTTCGGAGGGAATCGGCACATCCTGAGATTCCCGCTGTTCGGGAATGCCCCTCCCCCCTTTGCGAGATTCGAAAAAAAGGATGAGCAAACTATATATTTCCTGCTGATCCAGCTATCCGACCCCAAAACATCGGTCGTAAACCCCGACGCAGTTTACCACGGGTAGATTGAGAGCTAGAGAGAAAGAGAGACAGAAAAAAAATGGGCGAAGAATGCGGTCGTCGGCGATGCCCCTGCGACGCTCGGTTTCGAAGAGACTCCTCACGATGACTAATAACTAGGGCAGTCTTACTAACATACTGCGTGCTCGCATAATTATCCATAATTTTTTTATTTATCGATTATTTTTATTTTTATTGGGTATTTGCGATACCCAATAGGAAACAGCATCGAAAATATCCAAACATGCGAATGGTGCATCCTCTTTCCCGGAAATTAATCGATATAGGCATTAATAAAAAAAAAGACTTTCAGATAGCTTCGTCAGCATTTCATTTCACCGATCAAGTTTGCTCGGTGACGTTTTATCAATGGCTTAACAAGCGAAATAAAAATATATCGAAAATCGAGTTTCTGATCAACATGATTTTTTCTTCAAACTATATTATTTATTTTCTAGAAATTGACTATTCTTTCTAGAGGTTTCTAGAGATTTATTATTATTTTTAGAGGTTTCTAGAGATTTATTATTCTTTTTAGAGGTTTCTAGAGATTTATTATTCTTTCTAGAGGTTTATTATTCTAGACATATCACTAGAATAATAAACGTTTACAAAAAAAAAATTACGTTCGATAGAATAGAAGGCTGAAAAGTTCTCAGCCGATTTGTATCGAATCCTCCATTCGCTCACAGATACCTCAAGCCGAGAATTTGTCAGCCTCTCACGATTTTGAAATTTTGACGACTCCCAGTATTCGATTTTTTTCAAAATTCAAAATTCATCAAAAACTCCCCCACTTCTAGGGATTATTAGAGTTCGTTAAAAAATATTATTTTTTCCATGAAAAATATCACCAAAAAGTGTTTTCACCAAAAACACTGGGTTCAATAATAACAAAAAAAAAAAAGATTCTCGGCTTATTTTATGCTTTTCGCCAGGCGCGTTTCAACGCATATTTCGACGAGTTATTAGCATACGAGGAGACCTGACTGTTGACTTACCCAAACACGTGGTCCGGGAGAGGGGAAGGTGGTGACCGATGTATAATTCGGGCGGATTTTTTCGAGCCATCGCGACAGTTGAGGCTCTGAAGATCAGCGGCATCGTGTGACCGTGACCGCGAAGGGCGATCGCAAATACGCTACCGCCTGTTATTTCTTCTGGTTCGAAGACCTCGTGCCCACGAAAAAAAAAAACGCGTGCGACGTTTTTTTCGATCCGCCGATCGTATCCGCGCGTGTACATATCCTCCTACGGTTTTGTAGCAGAGACTCGAAACGAATACGCCGACTTGTGAGGTGATGAATCTCGACAAAAATCTCCCCCTTTCTCCCTTGCCCCTAGTGAGGCTGTTTGGGTCTAGAACTCCTCGAAATATCCAAACGATAAATTTTTTAATATTCGCGTACATCTATCTTTTCTTCGCACATTCCGATACTCCGATTGGAACGCCACACAATCGGACCGTTTTCGAATTTTCCATCTTTTTTTCGTTCTGAAAAATAAAAATGAAAATAAAAAAATGTATAGGGGAAAATAAAGATATAGGGGATCTCGGAGTAACACAATAGGTAACTCTGAGGATGCGTTCAAATAAAACTGCATTTTACATAATTGAATAAAAAGATTAGTAAAGTTACGATAATCATAAACAAATTAATAATTCTTCGCGTTTAACGAGGATTGGCTGAAAAGTTCTCAGACTGAACGAAAAAACATGTAAATATACCTGATATAAATATATTTTTATTTCTTTACTTACTTTCCGCTAATCTCGATACACTTGGTCCATCAATGTTCTAGTGCTCGAATACATTAATAATTGAAAGATAATACTAAAACAAGAAGCTATCGTGCCAGTATGGACTCATTTTCATACTACCCTTATTCATGGGTAAAGAGAATTTTTCAAACAACTGTCATACCTATAAATAGATGAGTCTGAATTTTTTTTTAACTTGATAATTGACCTTTATTAAAGCCTCAATTAAAAAAATAAATCCTTATATTCATTTGTTAATATCGATGCCATACATTTATAATAATTATTTTATAATTTATCATTGATTTTTCTCGTCCTACCATAATCGACGCAAACAATAATAATTATTATTATTATTTACAACGATCATAAAAATAATTCTCAATTTCATTTTGAGCATATAATTAATTATTCAAAACGACGAAGTGTCTCGCCGTTGAAAACAGTGGTCCGAATTGGCACCGAGTCTTCTAGACTCGTATCCTGCGATTCGTTGCTCCGAGATGGGGAGGCCACCGACCTGCGAAACATTTCGAATAACACGTGGAGTTCCGAACACGCAGACACGCGCACACGTATTCTCACAAACAATGATAAATACAGAAGGAAGCGTATAAAGGAAATCCATGAGGTCGAGGACGACGTTTGCACCTATACATGCTTGATGAATCGTCAAAAAGTTCCGGGACTACGTTGCTTATCAAATATACTAAAAATTGACGATAAATGGCATTGACGTTTGCAGCCTAGCAATACAATGATTATTATCATTGTAATCAAAAACTGTACTTCGAAAATTCAGTGATGGAAACTCCATCTTTGTTTTTTAAGTAAAAACCATTAAAATTGTTTTTTTAGCCAATTGGCTACAAATTCATAACGACGTATTTTAGCGTTTGAACATAAATCATTCTTCCAATGACGTTGAAGACATCGTTGGGAATAGCAATTAATGCTTTTCAATTACTCTTATTCTTTTGTTGCCATTGAAAATTGCCTGATGGTTTTATTTACGTATTTTTGTAACATATAGTCAACATCAATTTCGAAAGCTTTGGATAATTGAAAAAAAGAAATGATAAATATTATATAACATAATATATAAAAATGAATATATAAATATTACATAGAATTTCAACAAAACGTTGAAATCTTGGCAAACGAAACTTAGCAGTTAATAATAATTTAACAACTAACAAATAATGAAAAAAATCACCAAAATCGGGCTATTAAATATAATTTCGTTTATAGTTCAACTATGACGGTTAATGATCGTAATATCAATAAACTAGAGTATTTTTCCATTCCCTTTTTTGGCCCAAACGTTCTTCGCAAATACCACCGGTTTTACGAAATCACCAAAAATGGCGCGCAATGAAATTTTGTATTCCAATTGCCGCAATCGTTTCCATGATGCAACTGTTGGACTTGGACTAACGAAATTTGATTGGAAATGATGTCAATTCGTTTGGCAGAGCAAACGAGTTTGAAGCGCGTTGAAAGGGCAATTGGGCAATTTGTGCGAGATACGCTTTAGTGCCGTTAAGCAGACTCGATTGATACATAAATATACACGCGTGGACCAAAAATAGGTTGACCACGAAGCATTCCCCGGGTAAAAACCGCGCGAGAGTACTCATATATTTATACATTTCTCTTCCTCGTTCATTGTCGCACTCTGCGAATTTGGTTCGTCTAACTGTATTCGCAGTTTGCTCACTCGTTGCTCCGTCCGGGACTCCTAAGTCCCGCGATGCGCCGAGAGACTCCTCTCTCTCTCTTTCCCTCTCTTACTCTTTCTCTTCGCGCTCCCCAAGAGGTCGTGCAACGACCGACTACACACTCTCCGTTCTCCATAGGCGTGTAACATCTGGGCTCACTCGGTTACTAACCTTTTGCCAGAGTACGAGCACTCGAGAAATCGCAATTTACGAAAAATTCGTTTGTCCATGAATTACCGCGAATTACGAAAATTAAAAAAAAATATATGTAAATATGTATATGTGTGTTTGAGATCGATCAATTTTTCCAAAAAGTTTCAGACGATCGTACGATAAAATTTGCAACTTTGAAAAGAAAATAAAATAATTTTTGTTTGTATCTCAAATTTGCTACAACAGATTTGGGTTACAAAAATCATGGGAATGTTTTTCTGGATTTTTATTTCGAAACTTGGTACAGATACGCAATGAATGATTTTCTTCAATTCCCGAAATGTCTGTCAGTCGATTCCAGCTAATGATACAAATATTTTCGCGGAGTCTTCTATACCGATTTACAAGCCATCTGCGACGTATGATTTTTTTACAATCATCAAAAAAGACCAATAAAAATCGATCATTTTCATAATTGAATAAAAAAAATCAGTAAAATTACGATAATCATAAAAAGATAAATAATCCATTGCGTTCCAGCGATGCAAACATCAAACCCATTGATTTTCAATTTAAAAAAACGAAGTTCATCCCTAAATAAACAAGGATATCGATCACAGAAGGAAAAGTACCCACAAAGGTGTACAAATTTCAGCTGGAATTATCCAGCAAACACCCAAAACCTGAGCCCTATTAAAAGCCCTAAATTTGATCGAGTGACTTCTGTTCCAACGGGAATCCAAATCGGTTCTCCGTTGCGGCTTTTTCGTTCACAGGCTCGAGATCCCCTGTACTTTCCGTTCGTTTCTCCCGGTCGATAAAAAGAGGAAGGAGCTCGTGGCGATTGCAATTCAGGACGCATCGGATCTCTAATACTGGACAGTTGCAATCCTTCCGGGTATGGGTCTCTCTTTCTCTCTTTCCCTTTGTCCATCTCTTCCTCCATTTCACAGGTCGGGCGTGCACGAGAGCGCGCGAAACCGACGCGGAAATCATGCCTGCCGCATAGGTAAGAGAGTTTGCGGTTTGTGCAACGTACGTAGCAAGACGGGAACATCTATGGTGTTCGGACTTGGCTATCGCTCGTCTATGGCTAGTCTCACTGGCGGGGGCGCGCGATGCGTCGGTGGCGTCGCCCTCGTCCCTCGGATTTGCCCACAGCTATGATACGAAAGTGCATACAGGCACTGATCCGTTGCACTATTGCACAAGCACACATATCCATGGATCGTGGAGAAGCCTCCATACTCGTGTACTTTCATCACGTATATTCCCATTAGCATCTATAGCGGGGTTAACCAGGCAGGTCAGTGAACCCTTGACTACGAGCTGACGAGTAGCAGACTCGCGCACACACTACGAACGATTTACTCGTCTGTGTATCCCTGTAGGTGCCTCCACCACGTTCTCCACCTTGCGCTACTTACTGGAGCCTGGAATTTCGCGCACGTTCAAGTACGATCCCAAGGGTGGAAACCCTTCGCTGAGCCTCCGTTTCAAACTCGATAATCAGAGCGTGCCTTTTCAACCTTTCGTTGCATGAGTGCCTAGTGATGACGAATTCATATCCAACGAACGTAGACTTGACGGCGTCGATGGAATTAGGCATCGTTGGAATCCAACGATTCTTTTTGTTGATTCATTTTTTTTTACATTATTAATCAACGTTGTACAGGAAGTGATTTTGTTTGAAGATCGCTTAAGGAGAATCGGAAAAAATGTTTCCATGGTAAATGAAAGATTTTAAAGGAAATTTGGGGAATCGAAAGAATATTTCGATTCTTACCTTTAATGGTGTCTAAACATGCATTGTATTAGTTAGTGATATGTCGAGATTTCTTATACAGGGAATTTCTGAGCTCTGCCAAAAAAAAAACAAGATTTTGTCATATTCATGGGGTGTTGGATGAAAATGTCTAATTAAGGAAATTAGACGAGGCAAGCCAGGCCTGGACCATACGGAATGTCAATAATGTCTGATGAATTTTCTGCATGGGGATTTGTTGCTGTTCCCTTCGTAGATCGAATTATCCAAAGGAAATTTGTGAATAAAAAGCAAATGATTATTGCTGAATCCCATCGATCCGAATTTCGTGTAGGCTTGATCGATCGAGGAGGAAAAAGTTCAATGAACACACTCAAATATTTATTTTGCTGGAACTATTTTTAATAATGTTTAAAAATCACGTTTCGATTTCACGTCTTCTGTCTAAAAATCAAAGTGATCTATCGAGAGTTCAATACGTGATATTCAAGTTCACCATATTGAATACAGTGATTCGGCAGATGTTAGGTTGTGATTAGTGACAAACGAAACGTTCCTATGCTTCCTGACGATGATTCGTGGCTGATACGTTTGTACGTGTGAATCTGACCCGGGCTCGAGGACACTCACCACTGACCGAGTAACGAAATTCGTGCTTTGCCTACTTTCTTTCCACTTTGCCGTTGCGCAACATGGCACGGCCGCTGGAAGTGTTACGTTTTGGGCGTCGAGCTATTTAAGTCTCGTATACTCGGGGTGTCTATGTTCGATGCGTTTGTGGAAGACCTGGAAATAATTATACGTATATGCGTGGGTGCGTGTACTTTTTCATCTCTAATTTCTTTCCCAACCCAAATTTGACTCGTGTTTGTAGACGGAAAGGATTTTAGGGTCGTGGTGCATTCAGGATTATGTGGCAAACTCATAACTAGAAACAGATTATTTTCTAGTTTTAAAAAAAGGTTGTAGTTATCGTTGATTTTATTTCTATAAAAAATACATTGTTTTTAATTATTTGATTTTTTTTGTCCATCCAGAATGTGGAATATCGTTGAAGAATTTTTAATTATTTTTATTAAACATTTACAATTTCGAATTGAAAAAAAGTTCTTGGGTAGTGATAGAAATGAAGAAATTATAAATACAGCGGTTAAATATCGTTGAGTTACAACGATGCAACTTCAACGATAAAAGTGCGGTATTTTTTTCTGATAAGAGTATCGGAGTGACGAGGTCAACATTTTACAGAGAATTGAGATATTGTCTCTCCCAATGGGTGATTTTTTATTATTGAAAAAAAATTATAAACAGTCGAGTTATTATTATTTAAAGAAAATTCAGGAAGCTGTCGAGAGTCGTTAGATTTTATACTAAAGAACGGAACTTTGATTTCTCGTCATTAATGCATGAGTAAAAGTGTGAGAAAATTACGAAAATTTATTATTTGAGTTCTCCATGTAACAAATATAGTCATAGATTTACCAGTTGACCCATTTTATGGAAGATCTATCGTGCAAGTTAAATTTCAGTCCCAAGGCTATAAAGTTGTAAAAAATATAGATTATCAAGTCGAAAAATGATCGAACGCTGCTAACCTTTTTTTCATCAATAATCCACGGAACTTTCATTAAGTATGCAAAATGTTTATTTTCCCTTACCGAAGATTTTTGAAAAATACATCGTCCCTTTCTTGTAAACCGCGCCTAACCGAACTTTTTCAAAATGCCGTTTCAATTGAAAACCAATACCGAACTTCCCTTCTTAAATCAACCCTAAAAAAACCCTAGGTCTTTGCGAGGTCGTCTCGACGTATCAGACGTATCGCGATGGTGGCAGGACTTGTCGTTCGATCTCACTTTCCTCCGGGGGAAGAGAGAGAGAGGTTGTTCAAGCCAGTCCAGGTTGATCCATAAATTACATTTTCCTTCGCTTCGCTATATAAACGTAATGGCGTATCAGCTGTTCGGATGACACGCGTCCTCGTGTAATTGCAATACACGCGGGACATTCCGGTCGCTGAAAGTGCGGGAAGGTTGAAAAGTCCAAGTATCGCCGAACCGGCGTAAACTCCGTTGGCATTCGCGTTTGCTCACAAGCGAATTAGATGGGGAGGAACACAATGGACACGATTTATAGCGCGTTGCGAAGATATCGTACCTGTGGTGTACTACGAGACCGGCAGCCTTGCAGCTTTCGCCCTTGCCTCGATATACATACACATAAATTACTTTCTCTCGTGGATCATTGTTCATTGTTTCACGATACTCTCGTACATTCCACGACCATACGCTCTCTCTCTTTCTCTCTCTATCGCTCTCGCTTGTTTCCTCGTCATTGCGCGCCAGCCGCGACGAAAGCATTCCGTTTTCTCGACATAAGTGTACACGTGCATAGAAAACCCCACGCGAAAATATCACTTCTATATGCGAGTGCAACGAAAAGCGAGAACTTCCGTACGTAGGAGATAGAAAGAGGGAGAGAGAGAGAGATAGGCTCTTTTCTGCAACTAGGACGAAATTGCCCTTTGTCGCAAATAGCAATTTCGCTTTGCTACACAAATGAAGAAAAAATGCTTCCATAAAATACAAAATAAAGTGAAATAGGGAATTCAAAGCTAAAAGCTTAAAGTCTCTGCATAACGGATTACGATGACTAATGCAAAATAGTAACAGGAATAACGAAATGCAAAATAGTAACAAAAATAGCAAAATGCAAAATAATAACAGAAATATAATAATGATAATAATAAGAAAGTGCCAAAAAAAATGTAAATAAGTATAAAGAAAACTTTATAGACTATATAGACTATATAGACGAAACCCCAGAACTGATTGTCCCAGAATCTCTACCTCTTTGATTAGTTTCAGGATCAATGGGTTAAACGCAACCTTACTCAGGCTTAAACTGCCTGGTGGGAGTTCATTTAGGAGATATGCTGGAGAAAAAGAGAAACAGAATCAGTCCACTTGCCTCATTCCCTTGATACAGTGTGTTACATCCGCCTTATCACGCACCGATTAATCCCTATATATATATATATCTCGCGTATCGATTAATCGCTCGAATTCGCCTTCGATGAAGGAAAAAAAAACATAGTTCAGATCAAACCATCGGGGGGATGCAGGTTTCACTGAAAAATTTCCGCAATTACGTAATAGCCAGTTTGACGAGCTCGAATCGTATTTTATATATACATATATAAATATGTGTGTCTGTGTATAAATATATATATATATAGGTGCATAACGCGACGGTAAAAGCGGCAGCAGCCCCCCCTCTTCACCCTCCCCCTCTGTCCGGCTCAGCCTTACTCACTCTTCCATGGATATGGAGCAATATGGACGACGAGGTGAGTGACCGACGTCCAGTTGCGTTCACTGCCCTCCCTTCGACCCCTTCCGAGCTGCATATCATCCTCCACCTTTTTCTTCCTCCTCTTCCTTCCACCGCCACTCAATGCTCACGTTTTCGCGAACCCCACTCACGCCGAATCCAACGTGTTCACCTTCTATAGCTATGTCGATCTGGAGAACAATTTCAATTCCCCCTCCCCCCCCCTCCTTCTCTCTTCCTCTCGCCAATCGCTTGAAGGAAGGAGGGATGATGGTGATCGGGTGCATTGCAGCTGATGTGCACCGTCGTGTGCCAGGCTCTTTTGACCGCCTCTGTTGGATCGCCAACGAAGTAACGTACACGCGAATCAAGACCGTTCTTAATACGAGCACAAGCGAAGGTACGTGGTCGCGACGCCGATCTCATGCAGCGTTCTCGATTATAAAGGCCGCCGAGAACGCACTTTATGAATTTGGAACGCGAACGAACTGGAGCATATGCATTCGAGCTCACTTTTACGTATCGCGTTTACACGTATGCGACACGCTCACCATTCGATCGATCATTATTTTTTTTTTTTTTTGTTCTTATTACGACGCTCCAATTTCCCGGGCTTTTCATGCTAGATCCCGCAGTTATCGAAATCGATAATACATGCTCGAATGACGTTACACGAAATAATTAATTGACGATGGTAGTGAATTTAATGCACTGGTGATGTTGGGGTTTGAGGTACTGCATGGGTGTTACATAATTGGAGGAAATTCTTGAAAATTTTTGTAGTTATAGGTTCTGGTGAAATAATTAAATGTGAATTATTTCAGAATTTTTTATTAAACGAGTTGGGGGGTATAAATATTTTAATGCTACACGGTGGCTTATGGGAAAATAGATTCTGCAGATGGTAATAGCCGCAAAACGTGTGGATTTATTTCATAGGACAATGTTTTTTTTTTAACGATAAAAGAATTAGGAGTCATTCGAAAATTTAATATATGTATATATATTGATTTTTCATTAAGATTTTTTGTTTCCGACGATGTTTGTCGCAGTTTTAACATGCTAAAAGAAATATATATATACATGTTTTTGTTTAGTAGCTTTAATATGCCGACAAAATTGCGCCGTAAAGGAAACAAATTTTCTTCGGAGAGAAAGAGAAAAGAAAAGACATTTTTATAAGTTTCGACACAGTTTGATATATTGTCTACGTGATATAAACCTATAAAAGCTATTGTACACGTTTTGTAATAAGGGTCTCTGATAATGGCTAATAAAGAGCAATTACAATTGTGACTTGCTGATTCTATGAGGTTTGAGGTTATATTGATATGATACATTTGATAAATACTTTTATATTATATTCGACACAATATGATAAATATTTTGATATTTACTTTAATATTACATTTTGAGATTATCCACATTTCGTCGTAACTGAAAAAAAGCTTCATGCATTGCATCTGCACGCAACAGTATTTTCCTTTTCCCTTATTTTTTAAATTTTTTAATTCTTTTCTATTCGTTTCTTGTTCAATTGTCCGTTCACATTTCACAAACGATTACGTGCGTGTGCACGCGACAATGAAATTCGTCGAAATCATGGCCAGCGCGTCTCCGTTTTTCCTTTGTAAGCAATTTGGAATATATCGCTTTTTTTCATGCCTCTATCTCGCACGTGATCGAAAACCCGACATGGAACACCGACTGGTAGGGACACACGAACGCGTTTGTGAATCTTTGGAACGCGCATGTGCGTGCCCGTGCCTCGCGAAGGATCGTGCCGATGACCGATCAAAGAGGGGTTCGCGTCGTGAATACGTGATACGCGTAACCGTCCTGAGAAAAAGGCGGAAAGACGAGAAAGGGGAGGGAGAAAAAGATCCACGGTTACATGGCCACTGACCGCCGAGTCGATCGTACTCTTCGGAGTCATCGTGCCCCCCGATGCACTTTTTTTTCCTTTTCACTCATCCGTCATCGTGATCCTCGGAACGGAGAAAAGAAAAATTCGCAATGTCAAATTTTCAAGGTACAAACGAAAATTTACCTAAAATTACGACGAAGTATCAAACACCGTCTTTTTCGTTTTTCTGAAAATCTTCAAAAATAAAATTGCCAACAATTCCTTTTGAAATTAGGGCAGAAAAATCGAGAGTATCAAAATTAGCAGTACGAAAATAAAAATCTCTTTTTAGTGGGAATTTCATTGAAATATTACACTTTTTTTCTTTTCTTTTTGCAAAAATCTTCAAGAACATAACGCCACATTTTCTTAATTAAAATTGGCGAATGAAAATTCACTTAGCGTGGAAAAGAGAAAATCGTTTTCATCGCGTGTCAAAGATGCAAACGACGCGTTTCTTCGCAACTTCCGGTTAGCCGAGGGACGAATAATATTCCCGTGAAATATCGAACGCTGCGCGTTATTTGCCATCGAGAGGGTTGTCCTTGAAGAGCGTAGCGAAAATACCAAGGGAATAAATAGCCCAAGTCCGAATCCTTTCCGCGTGCGTGCGCATGGATGGCAAACTTTCACGAAATTTGTGACGGCGTTGCTCGACATTTGCGCTTTGGAGGATCTCCACGGGTGGTCTCGAATCCTTTGGGTCCGGAATTTCGGCGAGTCTTCATAAATAAACATTTATAAACACGCGTATCTATTTCGCAATGAATCCGTCATTGCGAAAATGGAGCGTAGCGAAAGGGTTTGCGCAAAGGTCAGTTTTCTCAAACGATCACACTCGACACACCAGTGGAAGGTTGACGAAAAGGGCTTTTGTCTCTGTCGAGTTGATTGCTGAAGAAAAACCCTCGTCAAAATGCCACCTCCCCTAGTCCAGTGACAATGCTAAAATGGAAAAGGAGGGGGAGAGAGTTAGGGCGAGGAAGAGAGGGAATAGGGTGCGGAGGCACGAGCCTTAAGGGCGCAACCCAGTTTAACACGATCCATAAATTTGGAGATGTGGAGTCCCCCAGTTTTGTCCGGCTAGGATTGGACAAAACGCCAACTGGACTATATACACGCGTAACGGGTTTCAGTCCTTCCTGTACTTTAGGGTGTTTCAAGCTCTTGATATATACAACTCTTTGAAATATTTTCTCAAGGGTTACGCTTTTACGTATCGGAAAACTGTAAATTTCGTAACGGGTTTCGCAAGTTTCCCTGCATAAATTTTTCTTTATATTTATGGCGGATTTGAATACGCAAGAGAGTGCCCTTTTGCACTCTCGCGAAACAAAGCCTCCATAGAAAGAGTTTAGAGATCGACGTCGCAATTTTGTCTATTGTATCTATATCGATCCTTCCAACTTGTCCAAACTCGAAGATTTATAAAGTCCGGTTAGCTTGGAAGCAAAAACGTTTCTCGACAATCCCATGGATTCCACTCGATTTGTACACCCCGAGTGTAATCCATACGAACCACTTTTGTCCTTGGCTATTATTGGGCGATTCGCATCCGGCATCCGAGGTCGCCACGAAAGAACTCACGACGAATGATTGATCCTCGCTCTGTCAGTCTCAACTTCGAGCTTCCCGAGATCCTTGGAAGTTCCGGGAGAGAGAGAAGGATGGATATTTAAACGGTATAAAAAAAAAACAGGAAGGTATCGAGCCAAAAACGAAAAAGAGAATCGCGGAGGTTCAGGGACATCCCACGTTGAGTTCTTTGCCGACTGGAAGAGACGGAGGAAAAGAGGGGTTATGAAGGAACATGAATAATCGAACGACGATACAAATTCACGCGAGTTCCCAGGAGTCTTTGACGCCAACGCACACACTTTTGTGCGAACCCTTACATCATTCTTTTCTCATAGTTTTTTTATACTGATCGACCCAGCTATCCTGTTCTTTACTGGTAGTAAAGTTCTCTCAAAAATAGTTGGACGTTGATCTTCTTTTTTTGAGCTTTATAAATTTCTCTCAAAAAACGATTGGATCTTCTTTCTTTTGAGTTTGTCCAAATTTGTCTGAAAAATGGTTAGACGTGGATCTTCTGGCTTTTAAGTTCCTCCAAAGAATTGAATGTGTATCTTTTTTTTTCGAACATCGAAATCCTGCTGAAATCTTTTATAGAATGATTAGACTTTTTTAAATCCGTTTTTCTTTTCTCTATTTCTAACATTATCCAAAGATCTTTTTAGTGCAAAACGAGGTCGCAAATTTGTAACGAGAATACGTAGAAATATTCGAGCGATTTTCACAATTCACGTCATGCAGAATATAGTTTAGCCATAAAAAGGATTAATGCATTTTTAACGTCATCAAAGTCACTCATGTGTTTTTTAAATATTTTCGTCCCCAATTCGAATAGGGAACGAACGTAGAAGAAAAAATCCATGAACTCAATATTGAAATTTAATTTTCCGAGGAATAAAAAAAATTCACACTTTGAGTGGTTTCATTATTTACGCTCTTGATTTCTGATTTTCCATTTCTATCGAGAATGAAATTGATATTGCATTTTCATAAAAAACCTTCATCCAAAAAACGCTAATATTGTATATATCATTAATGCCTGGAATAAATGCTCACTGAGAATTTCAGATAAAAGTCATAAATTTTAATACAAAAAAGCGATAAATGAATAAAAACTAATGAAAATTAATTTAATCAAAAGAAAATCACTTAACAAAACTTATAGAACAATAATGAATGGATACAAATAAAAAAACTAATAATTTAACAAAAAATAGACTAAACTTTTCAAATCTAGTAAGACAATAACGAATAAAAATAAAAGTTTGCATAATAAGGTAAAAAATAAAGTGATGAATTCTAAATTGATGTTCGTTGAATCATATCGATGATCAGTCAATCGCGAAAAATAATTTGGCGGTCACGGTGCCAGAACGGCTTTCAATGAAAAAGCGAGAGCCCCGTGACATAGAGCGATATGAGAAGTATGTGCCCCGACGTGTGTTGGTAAATTCGTTCACGTTGAACCGGTGGACGCCTACGAAACGCTGTTGCTCCTGTTCCCGAAGCTCTTCGAAGGTTCTCGATTTCGAGACGGCACCGAGGAGGCGATGAACTCGGTCACCGGGCAACAAACTGCAGGCCCCACCATTGCACGTCTGACGAGCGGGAGGCTCGGGCGTACATACGTATTTTCGCGCATACACGTGTGCGAACACTGCACTTGCATGTAAATCAAAGCGAGCCACGAATCCACGCTTGAATTTTATTATTATTATTTATTCCAAAAAAAGAAACAATTGATTCAAAGAAACGAAACGATCAACGATTACAGGGTTGTAATTTTCATTTTAGGTCGAGTTTGGGTTCGAAGGGAAAAAATGTCGAAAATGGGATTGCATTAAAAATACTTTTTTTTTAAATAGTGCAATTTGGGCAGAAGTGAAGCAAAAAGTCAACATTTTTTAATCCTCTTTAGTTAACTTTCTTTGCACTTTCTCTGTTTCATTTTAGGATGAATTCGTTTGGGTTTAAAATACTGCTGGATGGATATTAAAAATTACGAAAGTTATTGAAAGTTTTCGAAACGATAGTTCTCGATAGACTATGAATATGTGAATTATTTTAGAATTATTCATTAAATAATTTTGTTTTTGTAATTTTTATTTTGGTTTGCGTTTGGCCTCGAAGTAAAAAAGATGGAATCGGTGGAAATGACTTAAAAATACATTTTTTGCGTAGTGCAATTTGGGCATAAGTGAAGTAAAAAGTCAACATTTTTTTAATCCTCGTCAGTTAACTTTCTTTGCACTTTCTCTCATTCACTTTAGGATGAATTTGTTTGGGTTTAAGATACTGCTGGATGGATATTAAAAATTACGAAAATTATTGAAAATTTGGGGAACGATAGTTCTCGATAGAATAATAATACGTGAATTATTTCAGAATTATTCACTAAACAATTGAGTACTTATAAATGTATGAACTCAACGAGGTCGTTTATGGGCAAACAGATTTTCCAGAATACTGGAAATACATTTACCTTGTTTCGTTGAAATACAAGTGAAATTTGACGAGTGTTTACTTTGTTAATTTTTCAGAGTCTCGGTCTCTTTAAATCATAGCGGTGCAGAATTTTACCGATATTCCGGTTTTCAAATCGAATTTCATTTTTTACGAATCTCTGGAACACTAGTCGTCTGGTCTTTCGTGGTGAGGGAAAAGATTAAGTGGCTGCGTGAATTTTGTATCTCGAGAGCTCCGAGAGTGCCACACATCATGAATAGCGGATCTCCCTCTGTTTCCCTCTCTCTCTCTTCCTCCCCTCTCTCCCTCTCTCTTCACTCCTTTTCCCCTTTTCTTTCGCACGTTTCTACGTGGTGGTATAGCTAGTGTTGGAACGCGTTCTCGTCGTAAACAACAATTCATTAACTCGATTCTCTCAACGTAGCACGGGGTCGTTGGCCCATCGGCAAGACACAGCAGGCGCGAAGGATCGCGACCACGAGCGGAAAGTTCTTCGTAAGACGCGCGGGGATGATCGGGGAAAAGATTACGTCTATCCCGAGATCGCAAACACATTCCACAATTCGTACGGCACATTTACCAATTTTTCCCTCATCCCTCCTCTCGAGGAAATTGAAGAGCCTTTCAGGGTTGGCAACTTCTCGACAAATTCGAAAAGAAAAGTAACGAGCCTCCAAGGATCGACGCGAAATTTTATTTTTTTTCGTAGCTCGTTTATTAACTCTTATTTGCACGCTACGCTTTTGAGCTCAAGATCACGAATTCAGTTTTACGTTGACTTTCCCACAACCCCAAACACCAGGGGGGCAGACTTTATTTTTATTTTTTTTTAAATTTAATTAAAGCGTTGATTTCTCATTCGACGCGGAGTCTCCTGCTGTTTACAAAGAAACGAGTTCCTTTCGCAATGTTTTCATTTTTACATTCAATTTCTAGAGTGAATGGTTATTTTTAATTTTCATTTGGACCTTCAATTTTCATTTTTATCAGTAATTTTCGCCGTCAATTTTCATTTTTACTTTTCTTTTGTATCGTCAATTTTACTTTTTATCCTTTATCGCTATCGTCAATTTCAATTTTCATCGTACGCCTCCTTCATTACTTTTAATCTTTACCTTTCATTTCCACCGTTCACCCTAATTTGTACCTACAACCCCTACTACCAATTCTAATTTCACTCGCCAATTCGAATCGGCCATCTTTTTTTTCTTAAATTTACGATTAATTAACACCTCTTCGAAGAATACCCGAATTCATTCGAGTCAGGTCCAAAACCCATCATTAAATCGCGAGAAAGAAAATCCCGAAATCACAAATTTTCCCTTTCACCGCGAGTCGCATTCACCGCAAAAACACAGCGCCGGAGAACGAAAGTCTCTTAATCACCGAATTAAGAGCGAACTAGAAAGTAACAACGTTTCCTCCCCCTAAAAAAAAAAAAAAAAAAAACCAGCCGAAAGTACCGAAAACAAAAAGTGTATTCGGGGGATATAGCCCATGCTCGTAAAATTGTGCGATAAAGTCGTTAAACCCGGAAGATATAGTTCGCGTATACGTTCACGAGTGCAGTGGCCTCTTCATCTGCTTTATCATTGAGATCTCCCATACTCTCTCTCTTTCTCTCTGTCCTCTCCTCTCTTTGGTCGTCTCTCTTTTCAGCGGGAGGAAGGCTAATATCCAAAAGAATTAAGAGGTGCAGAGGACAATCCTCGAGGATCCTGAGAGCTCCACGATGCACCATAGGCTTCCTGCGTAAAGCGAAAGGAAAGAAGAAAGAAAGGGATGGAGAAGGGAACGATAAGAGTTGAGAAACGAAGAAGGGAAGTGACCCTCTTGGAGGCAAAGAAGAAAGACCCTGAAAAAGAAGAAACGTGTGCAGGAAAGAAAGAGAGAAAGAGGAAGGGAACGAGGAGGAGGGGGGGGGGGAGGGCGAAAAGTACACAGGAGTAAGAATTCCGAGCGCGCAATTACCCCGAGCATTATCCGAGAGAGCTGAACCACCGCTGCAAAAAGAGGAACGAGGGAGGCACGATACCAAGAGAGCACACAAACTCTCCTATATACACGTAGAGAGGCTTGCGTGCGAATGCATGTGCACTCTCTCGTCTGCTGCTGGGCGAACGGTGAAAAAGCCCGTAGCGTAACCGTTGCTGCATAGCACGTTGACGATCGCGATGGAAGCGAGAAAAGGAGCGAGAGAGACGGAGATGGTAAAAACGAAAGAAGCGTGTAAAAGAGCGAGACGAAGATACGAAAGTGGGAGCAAGAGCGAGAAAAGCTAGTGTGGGTTACCTGGTTAGTGACCGGCCAACCGAGTTCACTGGCATCGGCCCTCTTCCAGGTTGGCTAATCTCGCGACGCGAACGACCGCGTGGGGACGTTGGCGACGGTCGCGGCGCCGCGGAACGGACGCCCGGGACGTCGAGGATATCGGAGAGGGCTAAAGACACTTATATACCTCGTACTCTTACTGTAGAGTACATTCTTCAATGCACACGTACACGAAAGTGTACCTCTATGATGCACGTGCTACATACTCCCGAGCTAGAGGAGACCCATCCCGATACTCTATTCTCCTCCTATTTATCCTCTTTTTATCTTTCGCTGACTCTTTTTGCTGAACAACCTCATTCTTTTTATTCATTTCACCTCCTAGAGCTTCTCCTGGTAGTATTCACGTGTGGGCAAGAAGGAGAGTGGCTTGGGTATCGATGAGGAAGAACGATCGATTTCTAAAGTTAATTAATTTATTAATTTATTTTTTTTTGTGAATTTTAGGGACCTAGAGTACCTAACATCCACCAAAAAGGGTAGGTAGGGTGGAATGGTCGAACTGGTCAAATTTTCTCTCGTGAATTTGAGCTATGAAAATCATGTAAGCGTTTATTTGGATTTTTATCAAATCTATAAGATTAATATTCAAACTGATATTAATGAATTTATTATTATTAGAGTAGGCTTTTGGATGATTGAATTTGTAAAATGTTCTCTCGCAGATTTGAGCTACGAAAATCATACGAGCATTTATTTGGACTTTTAACAAACCAGAAATAGAAATATTCGAACTGATATTAATGAATTGATTATTATTATTACCTTTAATTACGAAAATTATGCTATAAGTGTTTATTTATATTTTAACTAATAATGAATGTAGAAAAAATTGATAAAAAAAATTTCGTTGTTTTCCAACATTGCAAACTTCAAATTCATCATCCTTGGTCCGTTTCTTCACCGATTTCTGTTTCCTTCAATCGTCGATGCATTTCTCGAGTGACTGCGATGACTCTACGTAATAAAAAGGATAAAAATAGGGATCGTCAGCGGTCGTTGATTCGGGCGGTCATCAAACTCGATTTTGTTTATCACTAGACGGTATCTCTGATCCCGAAAAGGCGACGAAACAAAATCGTTTTACACGCACGTACGTCATCTCGGCGCAGCGCGAAAGTGCTTTCACCGTGATTTCCCGCGCACGCGATCAGTCGCGCAAGCGTGCGGACTTCGCGGTCCGCCGAGATCACAACGCGCCGTGTAAGATCTTTCGAGATATGGTTCCGACGCCTGAGCTCGCCCACGCTGCATGCACGTGTCTACGTAAGTATCGCCAAGATGCATCGTGAGCTCGAACGAGCTTTCGCTGTCGGTCATTCGATACGGGAAATACGATCGTACGGCGAAGGCGCGAAGCCCTCTAATGAACGACGGCCTGTCCGTTGACGGTCTGATTAAGTGACCCCATGATCTAATTACGGCTATCATTTTTCCTCTCATTTTTCATTTTATTGTTATATCAGTTGATTTGCAGAAGAATTATAGGCTTGGAAGAATTCATATGCAGAGAGAGATATTGATTGATTTATTGAATTATTTATTAATTAGTTTTTCATTTATTTTATTATTTTTGTATTTGTTGCAATATTGATTTATTGATTTGCCGATTTATTCGTTATGATTGTGATTAAGGATTTATTGATTTATTGATTGTGATTATTGATAACTGTTTACGTTACTGAAAACTTGATAAGAGAGTAAGGACAAAAAAGCTGCTCTCCCATACATGATGTACAGAAAAAAATACTGCAAGAAAAAGAAAATCGGAAATGGAAAAAAAATCATACAACTGATAAGAAAAATAATATGGGCGAGGGAGTGAGGGATTTTTATGGAATCGAACTAAGAATGGAAACGAAAATTTCTTTGCATTTATTTACCCTGCATAAAATCATTTTAAGAATCTCAAAAAAATGTTTGCGTGATTTTCGTATCAGGAATCCGCGAACGAAAATTTGTCAAGTAAAAAAATGAACCATTTGCGTTGAAACGGTGCAAACTTCACCATTCAAGTTTACCATTCAAAGAGACATTTGGAGATGAATTGTTTTATTTTCGAATTGAAAGTCTTTGTGAAGCTTTTGTAATACCATCCCATCTACTTTTACCTTATCCTTGGCGGTTATTAATGCCAGTTGAACATCTTACGAGGGCACAGGGAAACTGCGATAAATCGGTGTCGTTATAGGCTGTAATGAACTGGCTTTTCATTGCGTCGTCATTGAAAGGAGTTTGTACGTTTCTAAGTAGGGTTGCCAGGATAAGCCGTCATCCATATCAGTATTGGGCAAGGCCTACTTTGACTCGACAGGTATTCTTTAACGTAATTCATGTGCTCGATCACCTTTTGTCCAGCTCCCCAAACGGACACCAGTATTGAGGGCTCTATCGGAATGCCACTCGATATCGACTCCTTCAGTGACCGCCGATACAATATTTATAGATGGCCCTATCATTGAGAGCGCGTAAACGATCGTCGTATCGTTTCCCCTGATAAGAAAAATCCAGGCCTATCCCTCGTGCGAGCTGTCCGGTCAAGTTCTTACGACGACCCAGTTCTTCGATCGATGTTCGATTTTCGTCAAACGTCGGCGAGGCTATTGTAATAACTTGACTCATCGTGGTATCGCGGTCCTTCCGTCGCTATTGGCACCGTTGGGTGGTGACGATATTTTATTTTTTTATTTTTTAGTTCTCTGTTGATATCCTTGTGCGAAATCTATTTTTTATATTAATATTGTAATCAATTAACGCTGAAGCTCGTTTATAAATATTCGCTAAATAAATCAATAATACGTTTAAAAATACTGTTTTTAAATTTATTTGTTTATTTATAGAATAAAATGAAATAGGATTATACAAATGAATGATAAACATGATAGATAGTATGAAAAAACCACTTTTGAAAACTTCCGTTTATTTGTAACTTATAACAAATCAATTATTAATCAAACAAAATATTATAAAATTATTTTAAAAATATTTAAAAAACAAATCAAATATCAACCAAGACTTTCCAGAAAACCTTTTTAAAACATATTTATATAAAAAAGTGTTTGCTACAATCTTTAATTTATTTATTTTGATCATTATCTAAAATCCGTTTTGCAAATTAATGTCGTAATTTAATAAAATCCGTACAAAACATTAAACCCATTTTCACGATCTAAATAAATAAAAAAAGGTGGATTTCCGTTTCAATATTTTTTTTAACAGCACATCGACCCCACGATGTAATGTTTTTGTTTCTCTCGTGTCGTTAAATTTTTTGTAGATGACGTAATTCTTGCAATACTTGTTTTTTTGTCTGTTAATTACGACCGATACGACAATCTCCCAACTCTCGGCTGCCCGTACATTTCCTCGAGTTAGAATCGTCGATTCGTGTTTGTGTGTTTGAAAATATGACGACGCATTTACAAGGCTCGGCGATCCACGTATTCTCGCTTGTTGGTATTGACTCGGCGAGAACGCGTAATCGAGCGGTGGCAACGAACTTTTGGTAATGTGGGTCAGAAAAATAAGCACCGCCTGTGTCACGGGTATTTTACCACGCCGTCCTGGCCATGCGTCCAAGAGTGTTCCTATATCTCTTTATCCGTGCGCGTATACGTTGCGTGTTAACGTTCCCTAGATTCGTAATACGTACGTTTGTCTCTCACGTGGCTCTCGTGAACCCTCGCGACTCTTTAGTCATCGCGTTCGCTGACTGTTGCCCGCGCTTTCAATCCGGACACATATCTAGCGGCATCCGATACACCGCACGGAAAACCGGCGATCGATGACGTAACGATGACGCGACAACGGGTGAGCGTGTGTTTACGCGGAAAAGCCTGGATCTTTAAGGATTTCGAAGACCGTCCTCGGAATTATCCTTCTAGTTTGACAAATGCAAATAAATTTTCTCGTAGATGGACGTCCCCGAAATCATGGATTCGGTAAATAAAAATGAAGAATAAAAAAAATGAATGCAAACTTCCCGTATTAATTAGTTACCAATTTTGTTTTTGGTGACTCGAAAATGCGAAGCCAAATCAAAATAAACGTTGGTATTTTATGCCAAAAATGCTTGTCGAATGGTGATTTATTCTGATTGATGATTGATTCTCATCAATTTTGAGAACCCTTTTTTGTTTGGGTTGGATAAACATTTTCGAGTCACGAAAAAGTTGAAAGTTCATTCATTCGAGAACTTTGCATCGGTGAAACTCAACGATTTTATTTTGCAGTCTTCAATTTTTTTATAGCTTTTTTATCATCGCCAAAAGACTTTAGCAAACTTCAGTCTTAGTTTTTGATTAGATGAAAATTAGAAAAACCTGATTTAGTCTCGTAAACGTTCGTACGCTGAACAAAAGTTTGACTGCACATATTCAACAAAGGAAAAGCTGAATTAATTGTTTAATTGTATCACCGACGTGTATTATTCGAAATATACATTTTCAGAGAAATGTAAAAATATTATTCAATCAAAGCATCTTCGCGTGGCATTTTTGAAACATTTTTGAATATATCTGCCGATTTCACTCGAACTTTTTTCAAATCATTATCCGCGCCCTTTATTCACCAAATTACGATTTCAAATATCGAATAAAAATACTTAAAAAAAATGAGCTATTCCATCAGAATAAATCGATAGAATATTTCTATTTTTTAATTTAATTAATGAAAAATAATAAATTTTCTTTTACCCTTTCCTTCCTCAGCGATGAAAACTTCCCCTTGGCAGAGTAGCCAACATTTGTTTCTCCGCTTATTGATCGATTCGGAAAAAAAAAACAAAAAAAAAAGTGATCGACAGGTGTACACATAAAAAAAGTGGGGATTGCGGGACGTTTAAAAATTCGTGTTGAATTGCTTGGCATATCACGGCGCAGCCGCGCCTCTAGTTATATACATTGATCAATTCCGATATGAAATAGCGAGAAACGTGTTCGCTCGGGATGATCAGTTCGCGGTTGAGCTCGGACTATCCCTCGAGTGTTGCAACTTTTGTAGACCAAAGTCCACGTGGGTACGTCGCCTGCGCCAATAAAATTCTCCGTGCACGTTGCATGGGTGAGTGAACTTGGCTCATGCCAATTCTTCCTCCACCCCGGCGTTTTCCTACTATTGCGGTTGCGAGAAATACGGGGCTTTGGGTTTGCAACGAATAGAGTAAGTGGCGAATCGACGGTGCGTGTGTGCGAGCGCCCGCGCGCGCAATCGGTTGCATCGTAACCACTCAGCGGGGGTCGATGCCCGGCGGACTCGCGACAGCCGTTGTCCCTCCCGCGTTTCTTCGCTCGAACGTGTAGGGCTGGTCATACCCTGTCGTTATGCCATTCATACTCGCGCCTATATATGCTTGCGCGTGCGTACAAGCCTTTACAAAAAAAAACGTGGGTGAGAGATTTATCGATCGATTGATCGGTCACTTTATTATTTTTCGATTATTTCCATTATTTTTATTCTTATTTGTTTTTACTTATTTTTTCAATAATTGGTCATTTATTGTTTTTATTATTTTTCGAAAAAATGCGAGAGGTGGATTGATCGTTGATTTTATTTTATTTTTTATTATTCCTATTATTTTTATTCTTATTTGTTCTTACTTATCTTCTCAAGCATTTTTATTCTATTTCTTTCAATTACTTTGATTTAGTTCTATTTCATGATTTTTTTTAATTGTTCTGTTTTTTTTTAATATTATTTTTTTACATTTTTTATGTATTATTTTGATTATTTTTATTTATACCTTTGGTCAATTTGAAAGGATTATTTAAGGGTATTGCTGGAATACTATGTGCTACTAGTGTTCAGGCTAGAAAAGTCTTCGGTATACAATTCGCTTGGAATATAAAAAGTTTTCGGTAAAAGCAAACCCGATTACAAGAGCAAAAAAAAATTCGATATAAAAATAAGAAAACACTAATATTCATCGATAAAATACTGATTCACTGACAAATTCCGAATACAATAATTGTAATCGATAAATCGTGACACAGTAAATTTCTTTATTTTCAACAAAATGCATAATTAATTATTACTGTACAATATAATTTAAATATCCTGCATAACCTACATACATAACAATCATAATAATAACAAATCACGAATATTATAATAATTATAAATTAATGACAACTCAATAAATTTCTTTATTCCGATAAAATGTACAATCAATTGTATACGTACAATACAATTGAATTATGCAACCATTTTTGTTGGTCGATTTGGAGGCCAAGAAGGTTCTCGAAGTGGAAGATGTTCGGTGCGAAGGTTGAATTTCAATCCCGATATTCTCCGCGGTACGATACTGAGAATAGTCGATCCTGAATTTTTCCTATTCGTGCCATTTCGCCTCGCTCGTATCGTTATAGTTTGCATTGGGAGGAAAACGATGTCAGTTTAACGGCGCGCGAGTTCGTCGACTCTGAATAGCCGCGAGCGAATTATACATTATTACGTGTATACGTTTGTATATCAAGGCGTAAATAGGTTTATATACCATAAGACCACGGGCAAGAGGCAGTTACCGAGCGCGCGCGCGTTCTCTCGCCTTATCCTCTTGCAGGCTCCGCAACCTGTGCCTGAAAGTATATTACGCCCAGTACGGTACATAACCTCGATAAACGCCTCCTCGCGTAGATCGCCCTTCGGTCTTTTCTTCACAAGCGCGATTCCGAGGCCCACGCTTCGCAATTACATTTTGACCGTGACGAATGACGGTTACGCCCATCGCGAAATATAATCCGGACGATTCGTTCGATAAATCCTGAAAAAAAAAACGAGCCCGTGGACGAGGAGAACGTTTCGTTCGAATCGGACTCGGTGAACGGCCCGAACGAATGGAAAACGGCTGATGACTCAATGCCAACAGGTGGTAACCAGAAACCCTCCGGAATCACCTCTTTTGGAATCCTTTATCGATTGCGTCATCGTCCTCGTGATATTTCATAAGGATCTTGTTACAGTTCGAAATGAATTTAAAAAATCATATTTATTTAAAATATTTTCGTTAATTATTTAACATGAGAAATGGTTGTACCATGAATTTCCAATTTTTTTTGTCGTTGCCATGGAAAGTACAGCTTTTTTCCTCAAAAACCCTCGAGTGTGCTTAAATGGCTTTCGAAAGTAAAATCTGCCGAAGAACTGTTGGAACATTCGAGAAGAAACGAGATTTTCTTTGTATTTCAACTATAGTCGTACATATATGAGGTCGAAATTCGCGTCGCAACGAAATTTTCAATAATTTCTTATTTTTATTACGGAAAATCATATCTTGCAAATTTTTCATGGATGACTGAATGAATTTGCGAATAAATGTTTACGCGCTCGTAGCTCGAATTTGCAAAAATTAACAAGTTCGTGATTAATATTTATAAATGAATACATATTTTTTAACTACATAATTTCAGTACATTTTTCAAATAATTATTTTTAGTACCGTTCATATTAAAAATAATAAAAACACCAAATATTTCGTAAATTACTCCGTCAAATACTCCCTCCCCCGAAAAGAAATATTTCAAAAAGTTGGGAGCACGAATTCGCTCGCGTGCATCCCCGGTTGTCCGGATCGCGAAGCAGGAAGACTTCACGGAGGAAGTATTCCCGTGATAGGGAAGCGATGAGAACGAGAGCTCGAGCAGAGTTCAAGGACTCTCGCGGTCTTCGACCCAACGAGTTGGAGAACAAAAAAAAAATGCAAGCGCACCGAGGAAAAAAAGTCTTCGAGGAGGACAATAATTCCATGCGTCCTTCCATCCCCCCTGCGTTCTCAATTCCCCCAATACCCTTTCCCATCGAATGCTGCCCTCCACTTTTTCCTCTCTAAAGGGATAGAGACCACCAGAGAGAGACAGAGGGATCGAGAGTAAAAGATCTCTGGTCGGAGAAATCGCGCGAGAGTAACGCGGCGAACGTTTTTAATTCTCGGTTGCATGTGTTCCCCCCCTCCCGCCCTTTTTTTTCGTGCCGGCGTGTATAAGGGCAAAATGCGCGTGTTACACACCTAGGTAGGGCATTGCACCGTGTGCTGACGCGTAGTGGTTTGTTCGCTCAGCACACACACTTTCACGCGTCCTTTATCCCTATACGGTGCATTACGTAAAGCCCAATGTCTTCAAATACGTCTTAACATGAAATCCAGTATTTCTAGATTAAAGTTATTTCCAGGACGTGCTGTCCCCAAAATCAATGATTAAAAGAAAGAAGGTTCGCGGACATGATGCTAAAGCGGTTGCAACAGAATATATACAGGGTTACTGGTAACTCGACGTATTCCTTGCAGGACATCATAGTAGAGTTAAAATGCAGCAAATTAAGCCGCCAAATGTTCCACCGAAGTTCAGTAGTTTTTGAGTTAGTTAGATTTTTAGTTTATTCGTGAAAAATCGCAGATTGACTCATTTGAAGACAATTTAAAAAAGATTTTCGGCGCGATTGTACTGAAATTTAAGTTTTTATCATAGTTGATGTCATAGCAAATCTTTGTTAATAATTAAAAGTTCAAAAATGACTAAAACTTTAGCAGAGATCATTAATCAAACAATATTTTTTTTTTGTAATTTTTTCTATTGCTTAATAAAAAATATTGTCTTGTGCAAAAAAATACTACGCCTGATGTACAAATTACTAGGAAAATATCCTTGTCTTACTAGCTATCCAAAAATGTGTAAAACATAATACAAAGTCATGGACAACATTATGAAAATCGTTTTTCATTTAGTACAGGAAGGAGTGCATTTCATAAAAAGGTCAGAAAATCATTTAAAACAATTTCGTTAACATTATTAGTATTTTTAATCAATATCAATTTTTAATATCAAATATCAAATATCAAAATTATCAATATAAAAAATCTAACGTAACTAAAAAACTACTGAACTTCGGTAGAACATTTGGTGGCTTAATTTATTG